>DWLH01001047.1:0-14765 GCA_018249795.1 Heliconius telesiphe telesiphe
AGCACGGTTGGCATTGATGCTTTTATTTGGGGAAACGATAAATAGAGTTGAGCTACTCTACGCGTTATAGAAAAATTGCAACGTGAAAATGTATTAAGGTATTGTAGCATATTTTGTATACCTTTATAAAAGAATAAAAATAGCAGAAAATATTTTAAAAGTTGAAGTTGAGTTGAATTCCGCCACTCAACACGCTATGCCCCCAGAACTCGGTGGAAAATGGGGAATGGAGTGCCTTAACATTAGGTTCCCTCTGCCTACCTTGCTCGATACAGCGTGAAACTGATAAAAAATCAACTTAACAGAACTTAATATTCCACTTTTTTTTTATTTGCGTCTGATATAATATTGAATAGTAATAAATATAACACATAGATTGTCAGGTATTTATAAAAACGTAGTTAAAAACATTGCTGGCCGAAGTAAAGAGATAAATATGGATTTTCTGAAGATGCTATTAATTATTAAGTTTTTATAGGTCGGACAAATAATCGTCGTACCTATAAAACTAGATTTTTTTTAATACAATTTTGTTAGCTTCACCTGTATCCAAGTAAGCAAATTATTAACATTAATTTAAATCACTTTCAACAGATACGGATACGGATTTCACAAAGAAAATGAATTTTATATCTATTCGAATCTGAATTTTAAATTAATACAATTTTTTGAATGAATCTGATATGCTTTGCAATCAGGATATCACGAAAATATTTGTCACAAAAATTGTAACGAAAAAATATAATACTTTAAAAATATTTAAATATAAGACATGAAGCCTGTCGTGGCGCAGTTTGTGGGTTTGATTTTCACTCAAAGAAATAAAATATTTAATATTTTCTTTCTCTCGTTTTGGTAACGTGGGAAAGCGCGTCGTCACTTCCGTTCTGTCACTCAACGTGCAACTCCTCCAGAATTCAGATTTTTTCTTCCTACCCTGCGTGGTGCTGGACACAGTATGAAGCTATAGAAAATATTAGGGTGTTACTTCATGTTGTTTCTTGTTGATGAAAAGAACCACTTGAGTTACTATACTAAAATCAGTTAAATGGAAAAAGAAAAGATCAACTTAACAGAAATATATTAATGGTTTTATATTTATATATTTCATGCAACATAATATTGACTAATATTTATTTAGAAAACGTATAAAAATTTGAACGTAGCGGGATTTGAACCCGCGCGTCCTGGAAACCGACCAGGCGCTCTGATCAGTAAGCCATACGTCTCATCGAGCTACGTCGAAATTTGTATACGCTTGTTACAACTTATTTATGTTGTATGTTGATAGCATCTCTGTAGGTGTATCAATGAATCAATCATTATTGATTCATTGATTGATGATTTTACACTATATGCTTATTTAACGTCATATACCTCTTGTAGGTATATTTTTATGTTGGAGCAGACGAGGGTAAAGAAATCATCAAGTTAATCATGCAATATCTAAATACATAACCATACAAACCCATGCAATAATTATCTAATACTTGCTTACTGCATATGAAAGTTTCATCCACGAGTAGCATGATTGCCTATCTATTACAGATTGTCTCCTGACGTAATTATGATTAAATTTAACAATAGCCTCCTAATATAATATTCTAGAGAATGCAATATATTGGATAACCAGCAGTGAATAGTAGTAATATTTATTTTTTCAAGTAAGTTTTTTAAGCACTTTAAAATTATTAATAACTATAAAATTTTAGGCCAGTTCTGGCGCAGGTGCACAAGTGTGTGTTGTGTGTGTGACGGGTTGTGGATTCGATTCCCACTCGGAGGTATTAAATATTTAACATTTTCATTTCCTCACACTGGTAACGAAGCGTGCGGCGTTGAGTTCCGATGTCCAGTTGAGTTTTAAATTACATCAATATGATCTTCATAAAAATGTGACTATCTAATAAAGTTTCAAGACAAGTCAGTCCATTGCTACAACTCGTAAGGGACGAGAATGAATTGAGAGTAGGTAGATAATGTTATGATCAAAACAATTAGCTTTACATTAGGTTAAAAAAAGCTATGTATTAGCTCCAAATTTGAAATGCGTCAATTTTTGCCTCATTAACTGATATTAAAATATTTCATCCCTCGAGTAGGAATCGAACCCACAACCGCCGCATTTACGGTCGCACTCGTGACAATGCGCTACGACGGCCTCAATAATAGTTTAATAATACATGAATATACGAAAACAATCATTATTACATGTTTTTTGTTTTGGTTTCACCAATATATCAAGAAAGATTAAGGATAATTGCTTTATTTATAATGTAAATCACACTTTTACAATATCAAGGAAAATAATGACGATGGTAAAGACAATGGAAAATGAACGAGCTGGGTTCGCAATGATAGTCGTTAAATATCAGTCACACGTTAAATATCAGTCTAATCTCTTTATAAATATTTTTAACAAATCCTTGACAATGATACAAAAAAAAATCTAAAAATCAATAACAGTATCCAAAAACACTCTAATCAAAGTAAAAGAAAATTTATATACGTAGAATGGTAATTCTTCACCTGAGTGTCCTCGGCTCCTCTTTTCAAGTAAACAATCTCCTGAGACCGTCGTTAATCACTTAATTAATTTTATTAACGCCATCGATACTCATTTAACTAGTGACCGTATTTCCGGCGTGTGTTGTGCGTCTTTAAGTTAATAAAAATAAATGTTGTTTTATACTTTTCTACGACAGTTTTTCTCTCAGCGAAATCAACTTTTCTTGCACTTAGGCTTTTCTAAAAAGTATTCTACTAAACGCCAAGCTAAGCTGTTTACGTAATGTTATTTTTTTTAAGTTAGTGTTTTTTAAAATCTCTTAAGCAGACAAAGAAAAACAGAATGCTTTGTATTCTTTATATCATTAGAGTTAAGAATTTATATTATTCTGAGACCAGTTGTGGCGCTGGGGTACAATAATATGAAGTAAGCACAGATTGTGGGTTCAATTCTTTCCTCGCTCTGGTAACGAGGCAAATTGTGACGTTGAATTCCGTCACTCTACACGTAACGCATCCAGAATTCCACTAAGTTTTTTTTTCCACTAAGCTTTATACTGTCCTAATCGTTGTTACAGTTTTGTACCTGCGTCCCCAATACCGAATACCTACCTAAATCTTATTTTTTTATACATTATATGTGATTACAATATTTAAATTTCAAATATTTGTATCATTTGACGAACCTTGACGGTTCAAACAATCATTTTGTCTTTACTTATTCTCAAATCACGTTGAATCGACGTTCACGAAACAAAAATATTTTCCTAGTTTTCGTGACAGTGACTTAACTCCCTCAATCTATTTAGGTAGCAATTATGGTGTTAAGCACCTAAAATGTATCCGAATTTACCATCGAAATTTAGTTGAAATATGTAAATTCAAGAGCCCACTGCGGAGATAGGCTACTTTAAGCTACATACAACATCCCGAAGGATCATTTATTTTACCGTAGCTTCGCTTCGCCCTAAGTCTCAAATTAGAATCATATTCATAACTATTTGGTGGTGTCATAAATTTAATATTTTCTATTATAATATATTATTTTCTAAGATTGTCATTAGCGATATGAATATAATTTATTTCTTTAATTTTTTTTTATTAAAAATTTATTTAAATATCTGTATTGTATTGACTAAATAAATACTTGTTTTATATGTAAATTTTCCAGTGTCACTCACTTTCTGAATACAAAAGAATAGTCATACAGTAGGTAGGGAAACTAGTGTTAAACACTCTGTTCCCACTTATCGGAAAGCGCAGTGGAAGTAGAAGAGCGGAGAAATGAAATCAATTATATACAATTCGATTGAGATTCGAACTGACATCAAGGATTGAATTTAAATTACGTTTGAAATTCTACCCAGTGATATATGAATACACAATCAATATGTCAAGTTAATAATCAGGACTTGAGGTGTTCGAACTGTGCTTTGCACACAATATGTTATAATAATATTTCTGTAACACAAAATAAAAATACAAAATAAATAAAATATAAGAAAAAATCGTGAAAATATCCTAGAATAAATATAATAAAATAATTTAGCTCTGTAACCCGTATATAGTAGGGAGATCTGTCCCTCTGGTTCCCTCTAGGGAACCTCTAAGACACTCCTTTCCCCACTTAACAAATACTAATGATAACTATTCGACTTAGGCAGTAGGAACCTAATAGCGTAGAATAATTTTAATAAGTTAACAAAGTGGCGCAGTGGGACAGCATTCGACTGCAAACGCAATGGTAGTGGGATTTTTATTTCCCCACACTCGTACACGTTCTAGTATAGTCCCTGTGTCTTGAATTCAAGCTGAAAGCGTAGTGTCCTGACACTAGGTTATCTGTTTATTCTATTATAAGCGAGACAAATATGAAGCTTAAATTTCTTTTGTCAGTAACTTTAATGAATTTAATGACTGATATCGAAACATCATAGTTTTGTAATGAATATTGCTAAATTTCGTTATTTCAATAATAAAAAAAAAAACAAAATAAAATCTTTGTATTTAAACTAAAAAATAATGCAGAGGACGCGGACGTAGTACGATCCTCTTACGGTAAATATATTTTAAGTGTGGTCGGTCAGAATTGTTAATTTCTGTAGAAAAATGTTAAAGCATGTAGAATAAAATGCTATAAATGTGAATTTTAAAGTTTTTTATATAACTTTGAAAAAAATAATGAATATGTAAGATACAAGTAATCTTTATTTATTTTTAGTTTGACGCTGTATTTGCTTTTTACTCGACTTGTGACATTGAGTACTAAGTAGCGGAAATAAACATAGTTCATACCCGCTGCGGATTGAACCCACAAACAACCGTCCTGTATACAGTCCGATGTTATCACATTGCACTAAGATGGCCTTAAGACCTTTATTTAGCTACAATTTTTGTTTTCCAGCAATATTCTGCGCTTTGCAGTATATTTAATTATATAGAACATTATATTTAATACCAGGCAAGCTAGAAAAACTATTACTATTTACTTATATTTAAATTTAATATTCCTCCACGTTATTGGGACTAACACTGAGAATTATATAAAAGAAATTTAAATTACAATTAATTATTAATTAGTCTTTGATAAGCAGAAATGTTTTTGAATAAAAATTCGAAAATAATCTAATAGTCTTAACTGGGTGTGGCGCGATCTGTAAAATATATCGTATGGTACCGTAGCGCCGCCCTTATTTTACTTATTTTGATGGGAATTTTTTCATACACGGAGACAATTATCCTTATCTTTACACGTCATAATTTATTTCCTTCAAGGTAATTTGCTATATTGTGCTGGGGCAGTGAAGGCGAGTGTAAGTGCATTGTAAAAAAGCCCCTGAAGCCTACACCTGTAGTCGCACGTCCCAGGCACTGCTCTGAGCTTAATAGAACAAGTACGAATTATTATAAAAATAAATATTATAAGATATGAATATAAAAGAAAATAAAATATTTAAAGAAATCTACATCATTTTAATACCAAAGATAACATAATATCATAAGTCGTTACACGCTTCTATAAGCAAATCCGTACACTAAACAAACACGTTTCGATGGACATGTCGCAGAATGTTGTCCTAATTTTCCCAAAATAAAGGTTATAATTCCATGTTTCTGTCAAATTATACAATATTTATTGCCCAATATATTTTTCTTTCAGCTAGTGTCTATTTATACTTCATACCTACAAGTTTATTTCTTTGGAGAATAGGAGGCAAGAATTAAGCTATGTAAGAGGCCATCACATAGTGGGTCAGTGTCTGGTGGACGCGATGGCGATTCCGTGCTTAGGGAAATAAATTATTTTCATTTCCGTGCGGTGTTGAGTTTCTCCTCACAACACGCAAGGTCTAACATTTAGGCGGAAAGCACTACGTTCTCCTACTGTCGAGACACCAAGTTTGCTCTGACTGCCTGCTGCCTGACTTGCTTTATGCGGGACAAGAGATAAAACTAAAAAAAATACAAAATAAAAGAAATTTCAATTTATTATATTTTTTTTTTAACTTACAGCACAAAATAAAAATTTTGTTCCGCTCTAAGACAACACATCCATACATACGTCTAACTTGCTAAAAAGGAAACGAACCCACGACCTAAAGCAATTAATGTCACTAAACTATACACAAAGGCCAATTAGCTAGTGCCTATATAAATCAATTATCATCTAGCCATACATACAATCCTATAGATTTAATTCGATAGTGTATCTTGGTACAACTTTAATTGGTGGCGTAGGCTTTAACTCAACTACATAATATCCCTAACCGCAGCTATTATTACGACTAAGGTAATTAGTGCTGGCAGTTCCTGTGTTCGATTTTGATCATTTATAGCCTATATTTGAGATATGGGCTTGTTAGCTGTTAGTGTAATTTCATTTGAATATTATTGTGCAAATTACATGTCACATACGTACGTATATATAATACACTTTGAATTTACAGCATTTAACACATATTTATTAATATATTAAAAAAATGCAAATTGCTTCATTCTGGTTTATATACATACTAGGATATGTATACTGTGTTATAGACATATTAAGATAGGCAGAGGGAACCTGGGAACCTAACGCCTGAATGGGAACGGAGTATCTTAGCACGCCGTCCTCATTAATACACTTTCGTTCTCCTATTTCCGCCGAATTGAGAGCGAATAAAAAAATATTCTATATTTAATTTCTTTAAGTAGGAATCGAGCCCACAACATGTCGCGTTTGCAGTCGTGCGGCTTGTGCTTCAGCGCCATGACGTCATTGACTTCTATATGAAATATTCAATTAAATATATTTTTGGCACAAAGTGTGACTGCAAAATCGACTGAATGTGGGTTCGACCTCCACTCAAGAAGATGAAATATTTATTTAAATTTATAATTTCCGCTCCGCTCTGGTGTGGAGGCAAAGCGCTGAGTTCCGCCAAAAAACCGAAACCGAAAATGGGGAACGGAGTGTCTTAGCACTAGGTTCCCTCTGCCTACCCTGCTGTGTGCGGGTACAGCGATTTATTTTATTTATATTTTTATAATAGCAATAATCTAAGCAAGTCTAATCAATAATAATTTGTTTTAGAAACTTAGTATACCTACATAATGCTTATAAAAAAACAACACACTGTTAAGTTATTTTGTGTAGTTTCTGTATTATTACAGTTTTATTATTTTTATACAAACACTCACACACAAAATAATTTAGTATTAATTTAGTAGTACTAGCTACTTTGTCAGTTGTTGTGTAATTTACTAAATGTCACACTCGTTTGTGGTGAGCTGTTTCCGTTTCGTCCTATTGGTTCCTATGAAACGGAAAAGCTTAACTAATTATTATGATATCTTTAAATTACTTTTGTTAAGATAATTTTATTAATATATTTTTTATTCCAAAACAATAAAAATATTTATACACAATTCGGTACCTCTTTCTTTAGTAAAACGTTCCTCTTTCTTTATTATTACTTACATTGTTATATTAAATAATATAGAGATATTAAGTTACATAAAAATAAAGTGTAAATAAAAAATATATATTCTCACGATTTCTATAATCAAGTCAGGACGCATGCAAGGGCCATGAAAGGAGTGGAACGTTATTTCCGCGAGTCAACTCACAACGTCAACATTTCCGCAACCGGCGTCGGCTGAGCCTGAAACTGCAAACATCGCTTTTTCCGTCACATGCTCTGTTCGGATCTACCCGTATTTCTGGGAACTAGCCAATTTTAATTTCCGTTGAAAACTGTTGCTAAATTTGCCTGTTCTTGAGTTTTCTCTCTTTGTAAGTTCAAATAATAGAGAAATTGTAGTATAGCTTTAATTTTTTTGTCGGTTCCGCGTTTTCGGCACAACTTTTCAGATATTGCGTATTATATAATCGATTCAAACTCACAATTTTTGTGATTATAGTCAGTCACTGACTAGATAGAGAGACAGATAACTTATCTCTAATAGGAAACTCTACCAGAAACCCTTAAATGTAGGAGATGTAAAGAGAAACGAGTCGAGTGCGGTATGTAAATATTACGTTAATAACAATAAACCCATACACAAACGTACTGAATATTAATTAGTATAACTATACCTACATAAATATATAAACACCATACTTATATAAACATACAAAAACATAAACATATACAATGACATAAATAAGTTAAAAAGGAAGAATTAAAATAATAAAGAAAAACAAAAAGCGTAATACTAAAGATTCTAACTGAGAATTAGAAAGTCTTGATTTAATCTGATTTTAATAACATCAAGAGATGGATTGCGAGCCAGTATAGAGTGAGCAAGTGAGTTCTATAAGTGAGTTCTATAAGCTGCTTGAACTGTGAAAGATGTTTTTATAGAAAGAGGTATTAAATATAGGGAATTCAAGCTTTCTTAGATTGAAATTGTACTTTACAGTGCATCATTATCATCATTCTTTAGGAGATATCATATATCAAAACGGCTTGGTCACGGTATGATCGACCACAACGGGCAGATCCATCCACCCCGCTAAATTTTCTGTCTTAAATATTTTATTAAAAATCAGCTGGGCAAAGCGCGGCGTTGATTTCCACCACTTAAGTTACAATATCTACAGAATTCAGTGGAAAGTGTGAAACGGAGTGTCTTAACACTAGGTTCTCAGGTTTCTGTCTACCCTGATATCAGGAGGATTCACCATGGAGCTAAAAAGATTCAGACTGATTGAAAAAAAAGATTCTAGGTTTATGATTTATATGGATAGATATAGTTGTAGGCAGAGGGAATCTAGTATTAAGACAATCCGTTTTCCATATTTCTACTGAAATTCGCGGCACTACAGTGGAACTAGATATCGCACTTTGTTTTTTTACTGGAATAGGTAAATGATAGGAAAGATAAAAATAATTTATTCCCCGGATCAATCCATTTTGTTGTGCGACGATAGCCTCGAGCTTAAGTAGTAATCATGTTTTCTTTTAAAATTATCTTAATCATAGTCATAATTATGAGTTTCACTTTAATGTAAGTTTCTTCACAGCTATTTTGAAAGCGTCCTTTTACTTGTTTTACTTTAATCAAATAGTAGTATATATAAAACAATACATATAAAACCAACTATGAACAAAAAAAAAAAAAAAACTATTCATGCGCGTCTTGCACATACAAAATAATAAGCTAATACAGTCATTGCTATTACACTGTATGCTAGTCTTATACGAGTAGTATCTACGAAACTAAAAATTTTACTTACTAAAAATGTACCCAAGAGAGAACTATGAAAAGAATTTATGTCATAAAACCAAACAAGATGTGATATATTCACTGATGTTAAGCATAAACTCCTAGGACAGATAGGATTATGTACTGAATTCAGGATACATCATGAATTCCACCGCTGGCACTCTGTATTATGGAACCATCCATTTAGATTTCCATCTCAATAAAGGAAAGCACTCGTGTTCTTGAGAAATATGAGATGCTTCATTCTTATATACGAGTCACTTATATTTTGTTACTCCTAAAGGTATAAATAAAATGTTTGCGCAATTTCTCTTTTGTAGTTTGAAAAATTTTACCTGAAAAATACTTTGTAGTTTAGTTTATCTTTAATAATTTACATCAAGAAATGCCTCGAGCTTGTAAAGAAAATTTGGATAGCGATCTTTCTTATTGTTCAGTTTAGATAAACTTGACCGAAACTCATTTTGGGAGCTATTATTTTCACTTTATGAAGGCATCACATGCCGGCGCGCGATACCCGACCCCCCACACACCGGCCTAGAACAAATAGCATCTACGTGATCCCTCCACCCAATATTTGTTGGACAACTTCTCAATATAGATATCTTGGTAGGATTTATGTTTCAACGATATCATTTTTATAAGCTTTACGCTGTATCCAGCACACTGCAGAGTAGGCAAAGAGAACTTATTGTTAACACACTAAATTGCCCACTTTCCGCTGAATTCTGTAGGCATTGCGTGTGAGTCGCGGAACTCAATGCCGCGCTCTGGGAGCGAAGAAGTGAACCTATTAAATATATCATATCCTCGAGTGGAAATCGAACCGAAAAACCCTTGGGCGTTTACTTAACTGCGCCACGGCCGGCCTCATTATTTATAGACATATTATTTATTTACACAACCATCTATCTACCTTGTTTACCTTAACATCGATAATACGAGATCGGGCTAAGTAGATTAGTCTGTTTGTAATCCGTTTCACTCTGGCCCCGGCCCCGAGGCGCGTCTCACTCTTAATTACCAGCAGCATTATGTTTCTGACGTTTCATGTTACACTACCGTTTATACAGTTTCTAGACTTTGTAACTAGATTTACGAAATTAAATTATTGTAGAGTTATAGAGGCCAGTCGTGGCACAGTGGCAGTAAATGCGACAGGTTGTGGTTTCGATGTCCACTCGAGGAAATATTTAACCTTTTTTATTTCTTTGCTCTGGTGTTGAAGCATAAGCGCGGTGTTGAGTATTCAATTCAAAATTAAAATTCAAATTCAAATAATTTTATTCAAAATAAGAACATACATGCTTCATTTTTTGAACGTCAAATAATTTACCACCAGTTCACTAAAGTTAATGCCTCAGACCTGAGAAAAACCGGCGCAAGAAACTCAGCGGGACTTTATTATTTAAAATCAATTTTATACAAATACATATTTAATTATCTGTGATAATGATACTTTTGAAACAGACTGGAGCAAGCATTTTATTCCCAAGGTGTGTTATTGCCACTCAACATACCTCAAGAATTCCGCAAAGTGAGGAGTGCAGTGTTTTAACACTAGGCTGCATCTACATCTAGCAAACAACATCTATGAAGCAGGATAGTGCTATATGTTGGATACATTACAAAGCTGAAACAAAAATATTGTACCTACTGTAACTGTGAATTCCAAGACTTGGAATTTTAAAACAATATATATTTTTAAATACTTTATAAAAATAATCATATGTAATTACTTACGTTTATTTTAAGTTATATACACAAAATATTTGAAGCCAGTCGTGGTGCAGGGGCACAAACTGTGACTTTACAGTCACAGTTTGTGTTTACACACGCGTTTACACGCGACTGGTTGCGGGTTCGATCGCCACTCGTGGAAATGAATTATTTATTCAAATTTATATATTCTAATATATATTTTTTTATATTTCCATTTCTTTGCTCTGGTGTCGAAACAGAGTAAGTGGACGGAGTGTCTTAATACTAGGTTCCCTCTGCCTACCATGCTCTGTGCATCCCTCCCTGCGGGATACAGCGTGAAGCTTTATTTATATTATTTTCTTTCATGCAACCAGACAAGGGTAGCTTTGATACGAGAAAGAACTAAAACGAATACCAGGTTTTTTGTAGATTCTTTAGTGATGAGAATGAAAACTACGAGGAAAATATTTCCCTTACGTCCGTACCTTTTCACAAAAATACAAAGGATGTACTTATCAAGGCTCTATTATTTATAAAAAAAAATATATGAAGTTTAGTGAAGCTATAATTTTCACAAGCGAAACGCATTCGATATTGTCTGAAATGCGTTCAACTTAATTTATTTGTATTATATTTTGCGTACAGATAGATTGTGACCAAGGTTGATGGTTTTCGTTTAAATGTACATTTTAACCTGCAAATATTGTTGATATTATTTTTTAGCTTCACAGTGTATTCTGCACGTAGGAGGGCAGAACAAAAAGCCTAGTGTTAAGACACTTTGTTACATTAAGACACCTTTGTTCCTCACTTTCCGACTCGAGAAAATGTGTCATTTTATCGACTAGGAATCAAACCCACAACCTGTCGCGTTAACAGTCTTATGCTTATGCCCCTGCACCACGTCGGGCCTCGAATATATTTTTGACATACCTTTTAAAATACTATAAAAATACAAAAAACAAAAAAAACATATTTTTTTTTATTTTCACGAAATTAAATTTGTAAATCCAAATCGAATATTGCGAGAGTAACGCTTTGGCCAGAAATTATAAAGTTTTGTTTTGTTTTTTTGTAATGCGGTTATGTTAATCTAGTTCTATTGTATTGTGTATTGTATTAAGGAAATAGGCGTCATTGAGTTTTGTATAATTAGACATCTCTTTATTTTGAAACTCTGACGTCAAAATTTCATTAACTAATTAGATAGGAAATCTTAAAATTACAATAAATATTAACACATCAGCCAGTGACAACCACTTGATATAACCTCACAGCTTTTAAGTACAATGTAGCTAAAGGCATTGTATACAAACTTTTATTTATAAATACCAATACTCCACAAAACTTAGGAAGACTCATCGGCATCCGGAACGCGTATTGTATTGGATGCAAGTAAAATGTATTCTTATTGTGTTCCTAGACAGGTTGCATGTCGAGAAAGCTGTAAAAAGAGCTATAAACAAAATACATACATTCAGGTACCTTTAAATAAAGAAGGATTTCCCGACTATACTATTCGCTCTAATTGGCAGCACCCAATGCTCACGTCCAATATTCCCTCACATTCCTTTTAAATTTTCCTTACTGCACCTGTATTCCTATGGATGCCTAATTTTTTTGGAAGGTATGCAGGCAAATGAGCGTACGGGTCGCCTGATGGTACGTGTTCACCGCCGTCCACGACCACGTGGACCACCGGAGGAATGTGAACACCAGAGGAGCTACAGGTGTGTTCCTGCCGGTCTTTGAGGTGGAGATAGACGCGCTTTTTGAAGGAAGCCTGGAAATCATGTCGACCTGGCCATTCTGCAGTTGCGTGGCGCGTGGAAGGAAGTTCGTACGAAACTTTTGAAATATTGTTTTACTATAATTGTACTGTTTCTTATCCGAAATAACGACACACCTTTTTTTGTCCCTAACCCTACAGTAAGAAAGTTAGGGATTCCCCCTAAGCAACAATTATATAAATATGTATATAAATGCAGTATAAAATAGCAAATATATATTTTTAATTTTTACATTCAATTCTCAATTGTAAATTAAATAATGCAAATAGGATCATTTATAACCAAACTGAACGAACAAATCGATTATACCCACACTTGCACGTCTGTACTTGATGGTTTCATTAGCACTGTTATTCATTTGACGCTGTTCAAAAATGTATGATGAAATTAATGTTAATTTTCAATTTGAACAAATTTATTTTTAAACTAGCGGCCCGCCCACGGCTTCGCCCGCTTAAAATACATGATTATTGATTTAATAAGCAGAATTGATAGACAACTCTAATGATTTCTAATATGATTTTTATATTACTTTAATCTGTAATATTCTAATATGTTTTTTTTACAACATTATCGTAACTTCTATAAGAATTTTGATAGTTTCGAACTAAAAAATATGACCAATGTTGATATTTGATATTCATAAAATATACATAAAGCTAATTATTTATTATAAGTATATATTTTTGTAACATTACGTTCTTTTTACCTATGTTATGATTTTTAAAGCTCTGTTAAATGTGCTGATGTCACTTAATAATTTAATGTACTACTTCAGAAACAGACTTAAATGTAAAATTATTGATTTGGATAATGATTCATAATATTCTTTGTAAAATAACTGTAATGTTTGCATATTAAATCTTGTACAGTTTTTAAATTAGTTACAGTTTTTAAATTAGTTACACATATTATTAGCTAAATGTACAATTGGTAAATATTACAGAGTACACGTAGAAAGGATAAAAGGATTTATTTCAAACGAACGAACAAAAAAATCTATGTATTTTTTTCTATATCTCTTTGAAGATCAAATCGTTCTTTATCTCTGTGTTGAATTAATTATGATTTCAACTTAACTGTTATGATTTATGAAGGTAATCTCCACTAACAATTCAATTTTGTTTTGAATTAAAAAATACGACCAATGTTGATATTAAAAAAAAAAAAATCAGCTTCACGCTGTATCCCGCACACAGCAGGGTAGGCATAGGGAACCTAGTTCCTCCAGGAGCAGAGTATTGTTGGTATTATAAACGTAAGAGTAAACAAATATAATCACAAAATCTCCAAGCTGCTAAGCTATTGGGAGTGTTACACGTGTTATTATGAGTCAACCATAAAAGATAGACATATGCTGTCTTGGGATATTTTTTTAATAATTTTATGTGAAATATTTCCGTTTTACATAGTTTTGCTGTAGCTTTAACCATTAAGGCGGCACACGCGACGGAAGCTTAAAAAATCAAGTAACTTCTCCCGTTTTCCCAATATTTCCTTTCACTGCTCTGCTTCTACTAATTATAACGTGATGAAAAGTATATTATGACCTGCCCAGGAGTATGAAGAATAACTTAACCAAGTTTCGTTAAAATCCGTCAACTAGTTTTTGTTTCTATAAAGAATATACAGACAGACAGACAAACAGACAGACAGACAAAAATTTTACTGATTGCATTTTTGGCATCAGTATAGATCACTAATCACCCCCTGATAGTTATTTTGAAAATATATTTCATGTACAGAATTGACCTCTCTACAGATTTATTATAAGTATAGATTTTTTTTTATTAAAAAGGATAATCTCCATCTCCATATATAATAAAAGGATAGAAAAGTTAATTCTGTACATGAAAGATATAAAAAAAATAAAAATCAGGTCGGTTTATATGTCGATTATAGAACCTAAAAAACCACTCTGCAGAATTCTTGTCTGTCTGTCTGTCTGTCTGTCTGTCGGATTATTTGTTCGTCAATCACGCAAAAACTACCAGACAGAAATTGATGATTTTTTGCATGGTATTAGCCTAGGGTCCCAAGGTACATTTTTTT
>DWLH01001048.1:0-14763 GCA_018249795.1 Heliconius telesiphe telesiphe
TTAAAAAGCTTTTTTAATAAGGAATTTATTCCACTGCTTTATTCATTTATTTGTTATTACTTATTGTCTTGTTGATTGTTGTCACTTATTGATACTAGATAATGAGATTTGACAGAGTGCATGTCCACCAGTCGCTCACGACTTCGAGCCCTCATAACTCCTAATCTAAACACTGTACTTGGACGTTTTTACATGTCCTGTTGTAACATTATTATCTTTTTATTTATCTAACTACCTCTTAATTATTTTTTTATTTATAACTTTTTTTTATCTATACTTATAATAAAACAGTAAAAATATTTAGTCTGTACATTTAATATTTTTGACTGAAATGGATAGAGAAATACTTAAAATGACTAATAGAAAGCATTTTTTTTATTTTTTGTCTGTCTCACGCTTATCTCTGAAAGTACCGAACCGATTTACTAAAAACTTTTACAAATTGCTTTGTTTTAACTCGGCAAAACATTCATTTTGCCTGCAAATATATCGTCTATAACAATGTATACTTATAATAAATCTGTAGAAGTGTCGTTTCTGTACATTAAAAATATATTAAAAAAATTATCCACTTTGTTAAACTATAACTAACAAAATCGATTTCCAGCATTTTTGGAATTTGATAGACTGACTGCCAAGCCCTCTGCCTTGCTTTCAAAAGTCACAGCCCAGCGGTTGGTTGAGTGACTTAACTTAGCGGTGCACTTTGTCTGCTAGACCTATTATTTTAAATATTATATTGTTCTACCGAGTTCTTATCGAACCCGCAAATATATGCTCTATAGTCAGTAGCGTTTCGACGGCCTCAGATAGGAATTACAAAAAATACCACAAAGTTTTATCGGATAAGTACTATATTAAACAAATGTAAAGTACATGAGTTACTGTGAGCCAAAACTGGTTTTGACCGGTAAAGAGTCTTGACTGTAAAATAAACAACGCCATCTACTCTGCTACGCTGTTATAGACTTGTTAACTAATTGCTACGGCGTAGCACTTTTACTGCATTTAATATTTGCTAATATTTGAATTAAAATTTCCCAATTTTATATAACAAGCCATATTATTCTTGTTTCTTAAACTAGTTTACATATGGTATAATATGATTTAAAAAAAACCATCTACTACGTAGTATTCATACGGAATTCGTCCATTAAAAATAGCAGTTTTGAATAAAAAGTGCTTTGGGCGTTTCCCGGTTGAAAGGACGCGATCAGTATATTAAAATTGTTGGTATTAGCGCACTATGGATACAGGCTAAACCGTTCTGAATAAGCAAAAAAGCTCTCGAAAAGTTGAAAAGTGATTTACGGTCTCAAGAAAAAAGACACCTACCTTTAAGTTGGCAATGCACCTGTAGCTCTTCTGGTGTTGCACGGGGTCGTGGGCGGCGGTAATCACTTACCATCAGGTGACCCGAAAGCTCGTTTGCCTTGTCCTTTTCCATAAAAAAAAAAAAATTATTACCTTTTACATGTGTAATGCTATAAAGTTTTTAGAAATCTTTGCAATTGTAGAAAAATAATTATTATATTACATGATCTGAAGAATATTTATAGAAATATTCAACGGAAAACTAAATAACTGTCTAATTTTTAGCTAATTTTAGCAATCTAGGGTTCCTCCTCTGAATAACCACAAATTGTAGAATTATCCCCAAGATAGTCACCGCTTAATGCATAGATATTATGGAAAATGTTCCATAATATGAAGCTCAATAGCAATTTTAACAATATGGCGTCTGGTTTTCGGGATTATGTATTTTTATAATGGTCATGTCTTTTAGTAACGATCACAAAATTAAGACTAATCGATTGACTTTAGAATCAATAAAACCAGTCAATACATTTTGTACAAACAAACATACATACTTAGACTGATAAACATATTGTCCTCCCTAGTAATCAAATAAAAAACGCACGAGAAATAATAACAATATTTCTATTCATAATATTTAATATTAAGAATGTTTTCTTAGTGATTTTTCAGTGGCTCTTTTTTCCGAACAAGTTTATCTATATACTAGCTTAAATCTGAGGCATTGCCTACATTTAACTCTAACCGCAGTGGGTTACATCGAAACTATTAACGTGAAGTATAGCCTATAATCTACCTCGAGAAATGGGCTTTGCAACACAAAAAGATTTTTATACTTTATTAGCTTCTGAGATTAAGGCACTTTATAATATTAGCATAAATAATAGTGGTGTTATAGGCGCCGCGCTCGCTGGCACCCGAGAGTCGAACCACGCGCGACGAACACTGTGGTCCCGTAAGTTGCTAAAATATCAAATTTATTGATATTCTATAAAAGAATATTTGATCCTTATAAAGCCCACAACGTATCTAATGTTTTTAATTTGGTAAGGAGTAAATATTATATTGTTTAAAATAGCTTCGAAAATATTTCTGTATTTTTGTAATTTATAAATTACTACCATACCCGCGCAGCTTCGCCCGCTTGAACTATACGCATATTTATTAAATATATGTTTGAAATAATTTTTAGTTTTCAATAGAATTGAGGACTAAACAATTCGTCTGTCTTCCTACTGCACGGTCTTTAGCGTCCTCGGTGGTTAGACCACTGGCTCTCATGTCCTGCATCACGACATCCAACCAGCGCTTCCTTGGGCGTCCGAGAGGTCTCACTCACTCAATTAAAAAACAAAAAAATAAATAATGCTATGCGAAAATATATGCTGTCGCCGAGTTTTATGTAGGTATTTTAAAGGATTACAATATGTTCGTTACAATATTATATGTTTTTTGTTTAACTTTAAACCTTTACGAAGCGCATGAGCGTTCTATTTCCATATTTAAAAACTTTGATATCTTCTAAAATATCCATTTCTGTGATATACTGTAAAAGCCAATTTCAATTTGTATAAAGCGCACAATGTATCTTTAACATATTTAATAGGGTAAGGAATAATACTGTACTGTTGAAAATAGTTTTGCAATTATCCCTTCTTAATTTTTAAACACAAAAATGTTTACTGTGGGTTATCCTTAAGAGATAAACATATTATGATCTCATATTATCATAAACATAGGCTATGTAACATTACGGTGTAATTCTTTAGTTAGGCGTACATAAACAAATATCAATAATAATGAACGCCATCGAACCGCGAATGCTGCAGAAATAATAAAATTTGTGCAAGTACATCATCAAAATATTTAACCCGCGACACCAAATGTATTATAAATAAGTTACAATAAGGCACTTTGTGATAAAAAATTATTGATAATTGCAAGGTTTCTGTTACATTGACCGTTTCTTATAAATAAAATTGAAGGGTCTGTTTGTGATTTTAAAATAACTGTGATTTTGCAACTGCATGTGGTTATTTGATACACAAATAGAAAAAAAAACAATTTTATATTTTTTCTTTGTGTCTGTCTGTCTGTTTCTCCGAGCTAACGTCCAGAACAGCTGAACTTATTTTTATGGGAGTTTCAATGACCACTTTTTATCCCCAGCAATAGCAAATAAAATCCCAAAAGATTAAAATTACCATTTATTAAGAAGCAAGGCAAGTAAGCAAGGCAAACAATACTCAAAAAATTAATTGCTATATTAAACTATGATAGCAATTTATGGATTAGGATTGATTATTAACATCGGGCGTAAGTGTATAACAAAGGTATACATAAACGAACTGAAATAACCAACTATTCTTTCATAAATACACTTAAATAAAGGCCCACAACTTACACCACACTAAAAAAATCACACTAATCTACTACTCGAATAAACGAAAAGTACCAAAGAAAAATATAAATTAATAATAAACAGCACATAACCACGTAAAACTTAACAGTAGATCGAAAATGTATGAAAGTTTACAAAACCGTCATCATGGTCTGCCCGTTCGGGTCGGTCATACTGAGTGATATCTCCTTAAATATTTATTATAATGATGTAAAGTATAATTTTAATCTAAATGAAATGCTAAAGGTGACTATTATATTTATTGTGATAAGGTTCCTTACTCTTGAAATTAATTTCAACCCCAAGGACGAATACCAAATGGTATATTATTATTAACAATAACCCAATAAATTTAAATTTAAATTAAGTATATTAAAATGGTTACTGTGGCTCAACCTTCAGTGATAAACATATATTATAGCAAACATTTAATAGTTTTTTTGAAGGACAATATTTTTATAAAACATTGTTTTTATGTGACTCATAAGGTTGAGTCAGCGCACGCCATGTATGCATTCAGGAAACTCATTTTGGGCGACCTTTTCTTACGAAAACAAAATTCCTTGTTGCTTAGCAACGGTTGCTTAACACCGGTTGTAATTAACATGGCAGAATAAATTGTATATGAAATTGTAAGGTATTTTAATATATTAGTATGTATCAAGAATATTACAAATATAAAAAAAAATGTAATCTATGTCCACCCCAAGACCCTCAAGCATCTCTATATGAAATTATATCACAATCGGATAAGCGGTTTGTCCCTGATTGCATCACAGACAGACAGATAGACAGAGTTACGTTACTTTCGAATTTATAATATAGGTTTGGATAAAAGTGGTTACCAAGAGTTCTCCTTTCGATTATGGTTTTTATATATATATATGTATATATATATATGTTTATTTCTGTCGCCTTACTCTTGAAACCAATATAGAATGATCGATAGTCGATACGTAATTTCGTACTCCCTAACGTAATTAATTACTAATTTCACTACCGTCGTCTAGTTGACGATTGTGTGAACTAAAAAATATTGTACAATCCCTAAGAATTGTGTATATTTGGTACTCTTAACGCGTTGTTGACAGTTATAATGACAGCAAATGTGAGTAGTGGAATTAGGAATATTATCAATAATAAAAGGCGACTCAATATATATTATATATATTATTTTAATCTTATTTAAATATAACTGCCGTCTAACAATTTACAAAAATAAAACCTTTTTAGAAAATGGCAATGGCAAAATTTATAAAAAAAAATGAAATATTAACAAATTATGTCAAACCATACATTTAATTAAAACAAGTAGCCCTGCGCGGCTTCGCCCACTACTTTTGTATTTAATTACATTTAAGTGTAAGTTAATTTGGTTATCTATACCGTTGTTATACACTTCATCATCATTATTAGCCTGTCCTCGTCCACTGCTGGATATAGGCCTCTCTAATCTCCCGCCACGGAGCTTGACCTTCAGCTCTTCGCTTCCAGCCGTTACCAGTCACATTGCGAATGTCGTCACCCCATCTAGCTGGAGGTCGTTCTACATTACGCTTGCCGAGGCGTGGTCTCCACTCTAGAATATGTTAATAAATAACTTAAGAAAATGTAATTTTAATGTTTTGGGATTTTATTTGATTATTTGATTTTGCTCCCAAAACTTAGTTGATTTTGCTCCCAAAAACTATGGTTAATGTTTAATTTGAAATGTTTAGTTATTTTATATATATCTAGGTAGGCGCCCACGGCAAATGCAATTATCTCCTCGACTCTATCCCACGGGAATTTGAGAGTAAAGAATAGCTTATGTGTTTCTCCATAAAACTCTCCACCAGTCAGTGAAATGTCTCTAAAAATCTGCTATTCTGGAGATTAGCGCGGACAAATAGAAATATACAGAGAGACAAAAATGATAAAATTGTTTGTTTTTTTTTAGTATCGTGTAAATAACCATATGCACTTAAAATACACAGTTATTTTGAAATAACAGACAGGCACTTCAATTTTGTTTATAAAAAACGGTCAAACGCCACTCAACACGCAATGTCTTCAGAATACGGCGGGAAGTGGGGAACGGAGTGTTTTAACACTAGGTTCCCTCTGCCCACCCTGCAGTGTGCGGGAATCAGCGTGAAGCTGAAACTGTTGATTAATATATTTGTTAGACAATTTAAATAAAATAGATTAGGTATTTCGCCAATTTAAAAAATAATAAATGCCTCCAAACTTAGGCAGAAAATGGGGAACGGAGTGTCTCAACACATGCTGTGTGCGACGCTAAATAAAATCTATTTTTTGTATTTTTTTTAATTGCACCGTTCTCTCATTAAAAAGTTTTATTAATACCTATAGGTATTTTATGTAGAGTACCTAATCCAGAAGGGTTTGGTATTCGATGAATAATACACGTTTTGAATGAAACTCGGTTTATTCGTGACTGAACGTATTAGGCGATCGCCACTGCATACACACACATATATAATAATATAATTTAATAGTATATAAATACACAAACACTAATTTAATATTGTAACCCTACAGTAGACTAATCATGATAAGAAATATTATTTTCCTAATTTAGAAAGAAGATAACATAAAAATAAACATTTTTTACACAAAAAATCCATAAGTCTACATACATGTTATTACGATTATAAAACAATTAAGTACGCCCTCTAGGCGTAGGCATCTGTAGGATTTAAAACGTTTGGTGGTTGAACCGTATGGACCTTGACCATCGATACAGACAAACTAACATTTCCTGCTTCCTTCCTCAGCCAGTAAGGAATAGGTTTTTTGCACTGAGTTCTGGTCAAACCCACACAGCTATGGCAATAAGTATAACTTTTAAGTAATTGACTCTTTGACCAATTACTTAATTTGACACTGATTGGGCAACGGCCCCATTATTATTTGCTGGGACTTTGAATAATAAATAAAATCAATTTTCAAGTCAATTTTTTTTACATAGTTATAAATTGTGAAGAATTATGATCTTCTTATAAAATCGTTTATAAAATAAAAACGAATATTAATATTTTTAATTGTAATTAAAAGTTCAATTATATTAATTAATTTCGTAAATTAAATTTGCCTCTTATATTATTGGAAATTATTTGTTGTCCATTTCTCTGTATACCCATCTGTCCGTCTGTCAAGACCATTTATCTCAAGATAGCGTAGAGGTGTTGAGCGGAAATTAATATCAAATATCCAGGCAAATTAGTATTAAATGTACTTTCTTTAGTTGATTTACAATCCTGAAATAAAGTCCAACTAACACTTGAAAGTTTCTTACATTGGGAAATGTTATATTCCAAAATTACTTTAGAAATTAGGAAATGGTAGTCAACACCTGTTTTCTTTTTGAATCGAAACTTTAGCTACAAATTTAAATGAAAAAAGTGTATGAAGCACCTTGTTAGAACACTTTTAACATATAATAGATTTAAAATTTGTTTCATAATTTTAAAGCTATCATCTTAGCTTTAAGAACTCAGTGGATAACAAAATATTTTGTAAACGCGCATGCGTTAAACGTTATCCAACGCTACGCAATCCGAGTTCTCCTCAGTAAACAAACCGAATTTGAAGGGAAAGCTCGTCTCGGTCGCTCCATTGTTCTTTCCCGCGTAAAATCGCGAACTTTAATGATAAAAAACTGTAATAAAAGTACGACGCAGCACCGTGTATAAGAAAAAACGAATTTGTAAGCTTTGCTTAATTAAATTACTACAATAACTAGTAAAAGAAATAATTAATATTTTTTACAATATATCTAGAAAAGGCACCGTATATAAAAATTCACATATTTTCCATTTAAAAAATATTATAATTACAAATAGCAGTTAAGGTTAAGTTCAACAAATAGAATTAATTCAGCGGCGACGTTATCATTTTTATGTTCACTACGTACCTTAAATTACACACGTAAACTAATTTACTTGTGACTAATAATAACGCTTATGTATGTATGTATGTATGTATGTATGTATGTATGTATGTATGTATGTATTTTAATTAAAATGAATGCTTGTGCCGTTTGGTGAATGTTCTTGTTTGTGTATTACTCATTGTTTTAAAATGTTAAAGGGTTGAACTACATATGTCAATCATGTTAAAATATTCAATTTTTATATGGCGGACAGATAATAATAATATATATTTTGGTAATGTTTGTATTTTATAGTCTAGTATCTATGTCAAAGCGTATAGTATTTATGTAAAAGCGTTTAAATAGCAATGAACTAAAATGCCATAATTTGGTTTTCTCATAATCATAACGTTCAATCGTTCACTTTATAAGTCTTAGTTTCAGAACATACATGTGTCCATCTTTCTTCTTATAATTGATATATTTTTGGAATGGCATTTTTGAAATTGGCAGTTTTCTAAAGTATTCGTTTTTAGTCTGTCCGTCTGTCAAGATTATTTATCTCGAGAACGCGTAGAGTTATCAAGCTGATATTAATATCATATATTCAAGTCTATGGTCCTTTGAAACGCGGAAAAAAATCAAGCTTTTAAGTCAACGCAATCAAACGATATCAGCAATAATGTATCAATTTTGCTGCATTTTGTATGAAATTCGTCGCGTAGTCAAATCCTATTTTTATTTTTTATTATACCTATACTATATTTTATTATAGATTATAATCTATAATAAAATATAGTATAGGTATAATAAAAAATAAAAATAAAAAATATAGTATAGGTATAATAAAAAATAAGTATAGGTATACCTATACTTCCCGTGGATCTACACTTATAAATTTTTAGGTGTTTTATAGAAAAAGATACAAACTTATATTTGTATTTCATTTCATACAAAATGAATGCGTATGCCCGCACACTTAACTTTGTAAACTTTTGTAGATTGTAGTTCACGTTGACCTACAATCCTAAAATTTGTACGGACTCCTCTGTGGGCGAGTCCGACTCACACTTAACTAGTATTTATTTTTAGAATGTCGCACTCACAAATGAAATTGTGGGGATGGTAGTAAATTTTGTATCATATTCAGATGGGATTCTTCTAAACATATAAATATATATTTTTATATTTCATTTGTATATTAGTGCATGAGTCAGGACTGATATTAGATACTAAACAAGCAAACCGCCCGCGGCTTCGCCCGCTTGAACTGCACGATTATTTTATGTTTACAGTGGGATATAGGAATTATAGGGATTTACAGTGTGAAAATTGGGGTAAAATTATATTATTCTTTACAAAAAATTGTAATCATTATGCAAATACAAATATTTCCAATATAAAAATGTTACTTGAAACATTACTATCTAAGATCGGTTCAGTACTTTTTGTTATTTTCACGATATCAGGGAACCCAGTGTGAAGACACTAAGACAATTCCCCACTTTGAGGCCGTCATGACGCAGGAGCACAAGGGTGTGACCGTGATAGGACTGTTGTGGGTTCAATCCCCACTTGGTTGAATAAATTGTTTACATGTTAATATTTTCATTTCTTCGCTCTGGCACCAACGCAAAAGAGCCCGGTGTTGAGTTGCCTGAGCTGATCGTCTCCGTTCCCTATACAGGGTGGAAGAGGCAGAGATTTTTTTTCATTTCACGATGTTTATCCATACCTGTATTTCATGTGACGCAGTTACGCAAAGATGCGAATAACGCATACTACTCCAAAAATACTACTAAAGGTTATACAATTTTGAACTTTACTGCCAATACCTACGACTCAATTTCGGAATGAGGCGTATGCGGTGGTTTCCCTTTGATAGGTTTATGTGTGCGTGCGTCGTTCTTGACAAATGGCGTTTTATTTTAAAACAGCAATTTTATTATTTATTTTGTTTAAAAAAAAAACACTTTTTCTCAAAAACGCTTTTATGGAGTAGTTAAAACTATGGTTTCATTTAAAGTGGTGCTGACACTTCCACCCTTTATATTAAATATTTTTTATTATTTGTAGTTTACAATATATATTTTTTTAATAACACATACATAAAATTTGTAGGCGGCTTTAGTTTATAACTCACTGATATATAAAATAAAAATATTATTTAACTTTTAGTACATTTGCTAAATATCTCTACATACGTATTTAAGTACTAGCCGCAGTGACCGGAAAGCCTACGCCATTTTATAAAATAAATAAAACATAATCAAAAAAGTTCTGGTATGTTTCCGTTTACAATGATGTAAAAAGCATGACGAGTTTATTATTTGTTGTCCCGGCTACCCAAACTCGGGCTTTGATGTACATATTATGTACTTCATATCAGGGATAAAGTGATAGTGCAGCCTGCCCTACTTAAATTTTAGGGAAAATACAATAAAAATATTTAATTATTAAAAGGTTTCACGTTTTATTCCACATAGTAAAGTAATCAAAGAAAACCAAAGACACTAGGTTTTTTATTTCTTTCATTCTAACTTTCGTATGAAAATACGTATCTTACGCGGCCAAGTTATAGTGCCGTTTTTTTTTACTAAATTACAAAAAAAAATTATAATCTGATATGCAATCATTCATTCAAATGAACTCTATAAATACCTACTTAAATACAGGTTTTAAGGTCAAAGTATAATGATTTACTTTTAAACGTAAGTTTAAAGGCATTTGTATAAAACGTACAAAATGGACTATTTGTGGTGGAAAATCTATTTCAATGAGTCAGTTAAGATTACATGAATAAATATTTTATATAAGAGTTTTATATTACAGCTTATTTGGAACAACAGTACCACAGCTCAGTATCTAGTAACAATACGCGAAAATAAATACACAATATGGAAAAGTTTCATTTTGATCAGCGTAATACATCAGAGCCATGCAAAATATGAAAGAAATCGATTTCCATCGTAACTTTTTGTACTTTGTATATAAATATAATCCGTTTGACAGTAAATGGTACGGATTTTCGCCTCCAAAAACTGCTAATGATTCCAGATGTGGCGCAGGGGCACAAAGTGTAACTAAACGCGACAGGTTGTGGGTTCGATTCCCACTCGAGGTAGTGAAATATTTAATATCACTCACTTCACTCTGGTGTCGAGGCAAAGATAATGTCATCTCCATTTCTTTCAGAATTCAGCGGAAAATGGGAAACAGAATGTCTTAACACTAGGCTCCACTCTGCCATGACGCTATAAAAAAGAACACTGCTAATTCTTTTTAGTGAGTAGCATTTTCAGTCGCCCTAATTTAAAAAATGTTTATCTTGATGATTTTAGTAATAAAAATAACGGTCGTCTGTCCATTCACATTTTCACTGACGTTCGAATTAAATATGAACACAACATTTTTAATCTTGCCAAATAATCTATCATAATTTCAAAATATACCGCAAAATACACTCGCTCTCTCTCTATACTTTGCGACATCACTCGCGTTATAAATCCATATGTGAACATTTTGTAGGCATTAATGTAATAGCGTAGAAAATGAGAGATATTTTTCATTAAGTAAGTAATGTTTGATACAACACTGAGCTGTGACGAACACTTGTCGATATGAGTGATTAACACAGGGTGTTTGTATTTTGTATGATGTACTTGACCTAATTGTATTCGTAATATCTATTAAGGAACGTTATTTAAACCAATTTAATAGTTGAATATATATATATATATATATATATATATATATATATATATATATATATATATATATATATATATATATATATATATATATAATACTATAGAGAAAAATCTCTAGTGCTTTCTTATGTAATAAGATCTTTGATTTTCACGATTACTACACATTTTAAATGAAACTATTCAACGGGATAATATATAATTACCAATATTAATTAATAAATATTAATAAAATAGGTTTTCTTATGATTTTTTTGTTGTTTGTTAAAATATTTATTTTTATTTTATTTAATTGTATAATAATTTTTCTTATAAAACACTATTTTCTGTCTTAGTATTTAATCCACATAGTAAAAGATACGTTGAATTGAAAATTTGCATATTGTTTTTGCCCAGAAGCTTTGCGTGTAAGCGTAAACAACTTTTTTATTACTGCTTTAATAAAAACGCATACCATATTTGTTTTATGGGAAGCTTTGGCAACATAATATGTATTTGTTTTTTCTTAATGTAAAGTTACTGCTAAAAGTAGTTAGGAATAGTATAATTAACTAGCGTCTTTAACGCAGCTTCGCCCACTTTATGTTATTATTAAATTAAAACGAATTTTACATATATACAAAATTGTGGCCTGTGTTATTCTGATGTATCAGCTATATTACTGTAAAGTTTTATTTAAATTCCTTCAGGAGTTTTTGCGTAAAAGTGGAACAAACCAACAAAATCAACCTTATATTTTTTTAATTTATCTTCCCATTAGAGTTGAGAATAAGATCATGATTAGAGCACATATTCAACTTATTTGTAGATCAGACACCTCCGTTATTTGAATTCCAAAAGTCGCAAAGTCTCTATTTTGACAGCTATGATTAAAATTACAGTAGTTATATACTACAAAAACAAATAAATTAATTCATTAAATTGAATTTTCAATAACATGACAAATGACTGTTGTGACTTTTACTCAATTTTTTTATAATTTTTAAAGTGTTATTCCACACTTAGGAAAGAAAAATACTTAATTAAAAAACATATAAAAATTTGAACGTAGCGAGTTTTGAGTCCGGAGTTTTGGGTAGTTTGCAAGAGGCGCGGGTTCAAATCTCGCTCAAATACTTACACTCTGGGGTGTACACAGCGAAAGTATCCAGAGATAACAAAGAAAATAGTGAATTTCTCAAACAAAAATAGTCTATTTTGATCAGCTATTTTTGAGCGTGGTTGTTTTATGGTATAATAGCAATGTGTCTACTTGATAAATAAACATCGAGCAACTACAAGCAATTTCTTTTTAATCTTGTTTTGTGTATATTCGCTTTTTAACACGCTTTTATAGGTCGACGAGTAATTAGCTAACTATGTAATAAAAATTTATTATTTTACCATCATGGAACTTGGCAATTATATAAATCAGCTTCACGCTGTATCCTGCATACAACAGGGTGGGCAGAGGGAACCTAGTCTTAAGACACTCTGTTCCCCATTTTCCGCCGAAGAAGGAGGCATTGCGTGTTGAGTGGCGGAACTCAGCGCCGCTCTTTTCCTTGACAACAAAAAGAAAAAATGAAAATATGTAATATTTAATTTCCTCGAATGAGGATCGAACCCACAACTATTTTTTGCAGTCACGCACTTGTAGCAATTATATGTATATTAACAGAGATACATATATTAACAATACAATAATAGGGTTTAATGATGGAGCTTGAAAGTGAGTGATGAAACCCTGAGAAGCCTATTTATCATTGATTTTGTAAAATCACAGAGATTGGACTTATTAGATTCTTCTTGAATTAAATTCAATTTGTATACTAATAAATTTTTCTGGTTGCGATAACCTAATTATGGAACTGAAGTCTTTTTCCTTCCTCTTTCCTTTGCTTACAGTAAATATTCAATATGAATACGATAATATATAGTTATTTATTTTATATATATCGTCTCAATTCACGACGATATTAACCTATATATATATATATATATATATATATATATATATATGTGCATATTAATATAGTTTGTAGGTACTAAGTATTGTACCAAAATGCTAAAATTGTATACACGCTAAAATTTGTTTTCCATTTGATGGACAAAATGTTTCACTTTGATATTTGGACGTAATTGAAATTTCAAAAGGATTTGGTTATATATAAATTAACGAATAAAATAACAACAAGAGAAAGCAATTATTTCATAAATTAAACACATTGCGTCTCGTTGTAAGTTTAATTAAAATCATTTTATGTAGGATATATTTATGAAAAGTAGGAAATGATATACTTCAATTTATTGTATATTTTACAGATGCAAAATACATAAATATGTACATATTATACTGTATATCGAAACACAAAATTTCGAACGCCAATTCCGCGTTCTGTAAATATTTTGTTAAAGATATCTCTAAACTTATCCCGCAAAGCATGTGAGCTCGTGAAGCCTCGACTGTTCTTTTTCTGTCATATAGTTACTGTATGACAGATAAAACACACAAAGGTCTTGTGTACGACAGTCATTTCATTGAAAGCACTGGACAGCGGTGATAAAATAAAGTGTTTATTAAATAACTCAATTCTAGGATAGACTATGACTTTTGTTTCACTTTGTTAGGGTTACGTACCTTTTAAGGAAAAAATAAAAAAAATAATAAATCAGCTTCACTCTGATTTATTTTATTTTACACTCCGTTTCCCACTTTCCGCCCAGTTCTGGAGGCATTGCGTGTTGAGTGGCGGAACTCAACGCCGCTCTTTAAAAGGAAAAAGGAAAGGTTTTAAGGAGAAAAGGAACTTTTATAAGATCATCTTGTTGTCCATCCGTTTTTTTGTCTGTCTGTCAAGAGTCTTTATTTCAGGAACGCTTGGAGATATCGAGTTTAAATTCAAACCATATACTCAGATCTACAGCCTCATGATTTCTTGAAAAAAAACGTAGTTCTACATTTACTTAAAATAAAGATATGGCCGCTTATATCGCAGAAAACTCGTATTTCGACACTATATCGATATTCGAATCAAAATTAATAGGGTACTTCCGGTTGGCCTAGAATTATCAAATATGCCAGCTAGTGCAGGAAAAACTATACATTTATTGTAAATTTTTTTAAAAATATTACCATTAAGAGGAGGGAAATTTTTTATTTTCAATAAAGGTTCGAGATCTCCAATGTTTGAACGGGACCCTCGTTGGGCGAGCCCCTACTCGCACTTGTCCGATTTTTTTGTAATTAGAACTATTTTACTCCTGCTTAAAGACAATACGCAACTGGTTATACATGGTTAATACTAAAATAATAAGTTTTTACATAAATATTACAAAATAGTAACCATATACTTTCTGACTTTAATTTACGAAATAGATTATCAAAGCGATTTTGCTATTTATTTTTATAACATTATAATATTATGAAATTGACATTGCATGCAAAAACAAAATATTTTCTTAAAAAGTTTTTCTTAAAA
>DWLH01001049.1:0-14763 GCA_018249795.1 Heliconius telesiphe telesiphe
AATGTTTTATTTTTTGCTTAAATGTAGAACCTAATTTGTAAATTTAGAATTTTAATGTGTAAATAATGACTAAACATTTATTATCATTTATTATATAAGGTAAAATATAAATACGCTGTACTCTGACTTATGATACGCCTAACATACAGCTTAAGCTGGTATGTTCTGTCTAAATAGAAGGAAATGTAAAAAAAGGGGCGATTAAGATTTCAAATTTAAATAATAAATCTCACATCAAGACAAATGTTGACAAAATTTACAAGTATTTAAATGTACAACATAAATTTATGTTCGTAAAATATGTTTGTATTTTGTACTTAAAATATTGTCTTATAGTAATCAGCATATATGTAGCAACACCAACGTGCAACGCCCCACGTGTTCCCTCCCGCGCGATTGCGCGCCTTTTTGCTTTTTGTTTTTCCTTTTTACTCCAACGCCGTAGCAAAGACACAAACTTTAAGGCTTTATCCGCTGTGTTGACATTAATATTTTACACTTTGTTAAATTTAGTATGTATAAAATGTACATATAAAGAAAAAAACGTTTTGGTTTATTTTTGATCTTCTTCCGTGTACAGTTCAAATTAAAATGTAATAAATGCATTTCACACTCGACGCTGTAGTGGCCCAAGCATGTGACTCTAACGCGGTAGTTGTGAGTTCGATTGCTACTCTGAAGAATGATTTATTGTTTATTTATAATTTCACATCTTCGCTCTGCTACCAAGGGAAAAGTGTGGTGTTGAGTTCCGCCATTCAACACAGAATGCTCTGGAAAATTGACGGGAAATGGAGAACGGGAATATAGAATGAAATTGTTTTTTTTTTAAATTGAACTGCATTGTGCAACCTCTTACAATTTTGCATTGCACAAATTTTCCAGCGACGTCTTAGTCTTTCATTTAAAACTTGCTTTTTCATCAACAACGTAAATTGCCTGAACTTCTAAAGTAAAATATAAAATGTAGCAAAGAGGCTGAACGGGGTAAAATCAGAGGTAGCGCTCCTCTGATGCAGGCTTTGTGTGGCTTAACTATCACGTTGGAGCTGGGTTTTAGTACACACTATCGGTATAAAAACAGAGTATGCTACTGAATTGCGGTTGATTATATAGTATTTTCTGTGAAATAAATTTTATAAAAATAAATAAATAATAATAAATTAGAAAAGAGCTATAAATCCAAATAAGATTTAAAAAAAAACATTTATATTTGCTATTAAAACACACATGACAACAACACATACACATACATACACATTGTAACTAAATTTAACTTTTTTGATATTTTTATCTGTGGTATTTTATGTTTAGGAAGTCAGAAACAGCTGTAGGCCGCCATTATGGAAACTGGCTTTGTGTGGCTTAACTATCACTTTGGAACTAGGCTTTTCTATACACGACAGGTATTGAACCAGGGCTGTAATACTAGCCGAGGATCGCAATGGACGGAGAATATAGTCATATATTACATAATTAACTATGACGTAATAGGAAAATTAAGCCCAAAAATCACAGCCAACTTTATGTCCTCTTTTCAATAAAGCCTCTCGGTTGCTATAAATTTCGTTGAAGGATGAAATCGAGAACTGCATTTAAATGATGATCAAAAGTTTGTTTTTCTTAATACGAAGATACATTATAAACATTTTTTTTTTATTAATAATGTATTCCGCAAACATGCTTATAGCAAGATATACAGAGGGAACCTTAACACTTAAGAATACTGTTCCCCACTGTACTCGAAGATGGATGGCAGAGGTAGTTGCAACAGATAACAAATACAGAAACACTACACAAATACGCTCTGGTAACAAATACAGTTATCACATGGGAATAGAACTCACGTTAGGCCTTAACGTTTCGAGTGACTGCCAGTATGACAATCATCTGGAAAGCAAGGCCAAGTTGGCCTCAAAGAAACTGAGGGTCATCTGCAGAGCGGGACAGTAACATGGATTGATTCTTTATGGGGCTCAGGTTCGGCCTCATATGAAATACTGTTCTCATCTCTGGGCTGTATCCCAGTATCAGCTTAACCCCTTTGATCGCATAAAACATAGAGCCGTTCGAATCATTGGGAACACTTCGGCTTTGCCTAGAGACGTCTACTCGCCGTGCGCTCTATACCGCATTTATCATGAGGAGTGTTCTGAGGAACTGTTTGACCGCCGAAGTATCTAACGTCACACTTACGTACACTATACGTCACAAACTTAAATACCATCCTCACCATTTGGATACGTGGTGCTCTGTGCGTGTACATCCACTACTGTGCAGTTTCGTAGGAACTTCCTTCCACGCGCCTCGGAAATGTAGAATGACCACGCAGCAGTGTTTCCAGGTCCTCACATATCGTGTTCTAGTAGTCTGATATTGTCCTGCGATGGCATTGAAAAGAATGTAGTATTAATATAATATTGTATAAATATTGTTTACAGAAAAGAGAATTTAATTAAAATAAAGGCGACGTTAAAAATTTAAACACTGTAAGGACATGTAACGACGCTAATGAGAGATACGGAAAATAATATTGATCCCGTTAGTCTGTTATATCTAAAATAATGTTAAAGGATTTTAATGAATAAAGTTCTGGTGAGGCCAGTCGTGGCACAGGGGCATAAGCGTACGCATGAATGAGACAGGAAGTGGATTCGATTCCCAATCGAGGAAATGAAATATTTAATAATTTCATTTCTTTGCGCCGGTGTCGCGGCAAAGCGTGACGTTGACTTTCGCCACTCAATACTCAATGCTTCCAGAATTCGGCGGAAAAAGGGGAACAGAGAATTTTAATAATAGGTTCCCTGTGCCTACCCTGCTGTGTGCGGAATATAAAAAAGTTTTCAAAACGTGACATTTATTATATAACTATTTCGATATTTTTATGTTTGATTCACTTTTTTGTAATAATTTTTTAAACAAATATATGTATTGTAGAAGGACTTGTCCATTTGCTAATGACATAAATCAAACTTTGAGTAATCGATATTGGATATGTTTATATATATACATATGTATAATATACAGAGCATTCTCTAATAAAGATTTATAGTAATAGTATGTTACTGTTGCACCTAATTATAATATACGTTTACTTATACCATCACTTGATTTGTGTAGGTTCAAGTTTAACATGGGGAACAAAATTCAGTAGCTAAATGTCATCGGAAGATTATTTGTTTAGCTGGATGATGAAAAAATTGCAAGAAAAGTATACCATAAGTGCCAAGTGGAAAACGAAGTGTTTCATAGTATATATCATTATAAAATAAATTACTCCGTTAAAGCCGTCGTGGCACAGCGTCCACCACAGGTCCCCTTTACCTACTCTGTTCTACGTAGGCTTTACTATACCGTAAATATAAAGAATACTGGTTAGATATTTCGATTAGAAATACAAATATTTGAAACTGTCGACACTATACTATATAATAACAATAATCTTCCATTATGTGTACCAACTCCTAGGTTTGATACTAAGGTAACTCTTCAATCCACTCGAATCATCGAATTTTATACCCTCTTTACAGAGATATTACCATAAAAATGTTGAAGGAATTAAATTGAAAATTGAGCTCTTGTGTTAATGCGATATTCTATTAGTTATGAGGCCCGTCTACCACTCAACACGCAATGTCTCCAGAATTCGGCGTAAAATGGGGAACACAAAGTCTTAACACTAGGTTTTCTTCTACCCTGCTGTACGCAGGTTACAGCGTGAAGCTGATTTATAACACTTATGAAGCTTTATTGTTTAGTTAGTTACCTATTAAAGGGCAACGTACGACACATATACGACCCAAAGTTACTTTAACAAGGATCACGAATACTTTACCTAGATCCGACTTACATAGCAATTACTTACTAATATTTATCGAAGAATACTAAAACTCATTTAGGTTCTATTCAAACGTATAATACAGGCGTTTTTATTATTGTGTATTAGGTTTAATATTTAGAATTATATACTCGTAACATTTGAGGCCGTCGTGGCGCAGAGGCACAAGCGCGTGACTGTAATGAAAGAGTAGTGTGTTCGATTCCCACTTGGGGAACCCTCTGGTATAAGATAAAAGCGTGGGGAATGGATTGTCGTAACAGAAAGTTACCTGTGCTACCCTACTAATAAATAAAAAAGAAAAATATTATAAAAAAATATTTATAAAAACAAAAACCCCAACAGCATAAAACTAAAAAGAAAATAAACAAGCCCAATTTATTAGGATTAACAGTCGGGACCTATTATGCAATCCCATAGCCGCCATGATTGTTTTTTTTTAACGTCACCGATCTAAGAACACTTGGGCTGCTAATACGATACGTTAATTATGTAAATCCGTTCAGCGGTTCTGGAGATATGAGGTAATAAAGAATATTACATACATACAAGATACGCGCAAAAAACATAACCCTTCCTTAGCAGTCGAGAATAACATTTTCACAACATTAAAAATATTTAGTAAATTGTATTCTCTCTTGCCAAATGATAATTCTAAGTAATTAATCATCTTTAGGCAGTGGAAAGTGAATTTTTATACATTTTCTATATTAGTAAATAACAAAAAATCATAACTTACTAGTTATTCTTACGTTACTTACTTTCTTTTTCCCTGAAACGAAATGATAAAGGCAATTTACTCCTTTATAGTCTCTATAAACATACACTTATTTTTTTTATTTTATGTTATACAAAGTAAGTATAATAACACCTTGCTTACTATATACTTGAAATATTTAACACAAAACTTTATATAATAGTTTATATGTTTATTACAATAAAAAAATCAATTAAGTGCGAGTCGGATTCGCCCACCGAGGCTTCCGTAGCCATTTCAGGATTGAAGGTGTTAACCGTCATCGGTAAGTAGAACTTTTAAAATTTTACAAACTCAAGCTTGCGGGCGTATGTACTGATTTTGAAAGACATAAACTACAAATATAAGTTTCTAATGATTTTTTTCTATCTATGATATTTTCTTTATTTGTATTGTAAGTTCTCATTGCTTGCCAATTTAATAAATGTAAGTTTAAGTAGTGGAAGTATCCTATAGGTTTTGATTGCGTTGATTTAGAAGCTTAACTATTCTGTGCTCTAAGGGATCATAGACTTAAATGTTTGATATTTAGTTCAGCTCGATATCTTTACGCGATCTCGACAAAAATTGTCTTGGCAGACGAACAGGACGACGACAAAGTGGTCCTATAAAGATTACGTATTTACCTTTTGAATTACGAAACCCTAAAAAGGAATAAAACAATATCGTTAATGGATGTCAAATTCGTAAACCTAATAAAATACTTTCATTTCCTTCTATACGCGTAGAACAGTCATTAATAATAGTCAACAATCAGTAATAACAATTCATATTCATGACAGTAGTATACTAGTTGATATGCAAAATGCGATTATTTAAATAGACAGTATCAGGACAGTGATAGATTAGACATACGAAAGCCTGAATAGTTTTTTGAATAAAAATAATAATTATTATGGAACAAATAATAATAATTTACATTAAAGTGCGCAGCGGCATAGCGGCACTGGGGGCAACGAACTTTTTTAATTTCCTCGCTCTGGTAACAAGATGAAGCGCGGCATTGAGTTCCGCAGCTCAATACGTAATCTCTAGTCTAAAATAGGCCGGAAAATGGAGAATGGTGTGTATTAATACTAGGCTACCTCTGCCTTTGTCCTTTGATAAAACAGTCCACCTTACTCAATTACTTGATTTTTTTAATTATTAAGAAAAAAATAGTAATTGAGCATTTATTTTTAAGTTAAGACATGCTCAACGTAAAAAAATGTGTAAAATCCTAGAGAACAAAATATTTTTTAGAATTTTGATTATAATAGATAACTATAAAGACAAAAATAGACAAATGCGACAAACTAGAACAACATTTTGATATTAACTGCGTTTTTTTTTTGTTTATATAAAACTTTAAGATAATTAATATCAAAAACAGCCAAAGGAAAAAGTTACAAATAATCACTGGGTTCTTTCTGGCCATAGCCCAAAGAATTTAATAGATAAATAAGAATGCTTAGTTAATTAACGAAAACTTCTAACAGTATTACGCATGCATATTCAATCGCCCGCAGGCTAGTTAGACGGAACCTGGGAATTAATTTTAAAACACTCCGTCCTCACTAAGAAACTTACTTTCCCAACTTTCCGCTAAATTCTTGAAGCATTGCGTTTTGAGTGGCGTAACTCACGGCACGCTTTACCTCGTTACCAGAGCAAGGAAATAAAAATATTAAATATATAATTTCCTCGAGTGGAAATCGAACCCACAATCAGTCCCGTTTATAATCGCACCGCGCTTCTGAACCTGCACCACGACTGGCCTTTGTAACAGTATGTACCTTGGATATAAGTTAAAAATAATTAAATAAATAAAATAAAATATGCATGGCACTACACATAAATAACATTGTTAATACAAACTATATATTTTTAATACCATATTAATCGAGACTTGTTCATGTATTGACGTCCCGAGTGTCGCAACCGTCGTTCCGTATATATAGTGCAGAAGGTGCAGAACTCGGAAGGCAACGGTCGAGTCAAGTTATAGCGACATTAACTATGGCGTGGCTGATGCCGTCTCGCAGTACGCTCGCGATACGTAAGCTATGCTTGTATGGCGTTGATCATTGATATATTGTATACCACTTCTACGACTTGGTATACGACTAGTAGGTGTGTGGTGCTATTTTATGTCCTGGAACTCTGGTGTATGTAGTAGTGTCCGCCTACGGTTCGAGACACGACTGTGAGGTGTGTGCCGTGCGTTTATTTAACATATCGGCCGCCTTGCGGTAGTGCGTTTATTCCAACGACTTATATTGATCTCACAAATCAATCAACATCACGAATCACCATTCTATAATAATATAATCTTAATATAAATAAGCGTAACAAGTAGCTTCAGACTGATCACACACAAACGTCCCGTAGAGTTTAATAAGACTGTCGCAGTCTGGTAGGAATTCACGGTGTAGGGGCGGGGCGGTGCTCTTACTCTTTCTTCCTTTTATTATAACTAGCTCGCAGTTATAGTAGAGAGGAAGATAGGATACGCTCTTGGCTTTTGCTCAGAAGAGCTTCGAGTTACGACTATGTTATATTGTCGAGTTTCAGTTATTTGAATAAACTTCTGATGTAAAATATTTTATTAAAGCGATAGCTTCTAATGGCATAAATAAAATTCTTAACATTGTTACCTCTGAATCTCTAAAAGATTTTGGGTTCTTTATGATCACAACTATAAACGGTTCTAACCACTAGACACATCATGAGCCATCAGTGTGAGCCATCATGGGGTATCAGTCTAAATTTCATCCCACACCATATAATATAATAATAATATGCTCGAAACTGCGTTTGCCAAACAACTGCAATGCGACGTCCGACGAAATTACAAGTTCGTACAGAGCAGAGGTGCGCCGCTTAAGTGGTATATGATACCGAGATGTGAACTGGCTACGTCAGTTTTAACTTTTAAATTAAAACGGCAATCTGCGAGCTCCACACACGTGGTTAGGTGGAGAGTGGAGAATATGGAGATAAATTCGTGTTTTTACATTTGCATTAATTTGATTGTGGAAATAGATTATGGAATTGATATTACATATATTTTGTTATTAAGACTATTTTCGACAAAATAATTACATTAAATCATATTTTTGCAGTAAGTATTTTTTTGCTTGAGTCTGTATCCCGCACATAGTAGGGTAAGCGGACACTCTGTTCACACTGTTCTGTTCTGATTGCCTTTGCATGTTAAGTGACGCTCTAGCTTTGTTACCATTGCCGCATTTGGTAATCGAACCCACAGCGTTTACAGTCAAATGCTTGTACCACTGCGCCACGTCGGCCTCTATTAAATCATTAATTTAAAAATTGAAAAGCCACGTGGCTAGGACCTGTTTTGCATAACAATACTTAATTGATAATTGGATATTGGATGAAATCAATAAACTAAACAGTTTCCTTTTCATAGAAAACTCAATAGAAACAAGAAACAATGTATTGCATGGGCTTAATTACGTACCCCGCCCTTGAGTTCCCTTAAGTTCAAAGGCTATTGTTTTAATGAAAACATTTTATAAGGGAATTATATGAGTTTGAAAAACTAGTTTACCTTATGAAGTAAAAAATTTAAACAATATTTTAATTATTCAACATTGAAAACAACTCTGCTAGCTATAGTAATAAATTATTATTTATTTCATTTCCCCACTGGCAAAGGCAAAGCGCGGCGTTGAGTTCTGCCACTCAACACGCAATGCGTCATCCGGTGGAAAGTGAGAAACGGAGTTTGCTAACACTAGGTTCCTTCTGCCTACCCTGCTGTATAAGGGATACGGCGTAAAGCTGAAAAAAAAATAAAGATTAACAGCTACCGTTTACACATACACTAAAGGGTTTATTAAAATTATCAATTATTTTTTAATATTTTATTTAAACTTCGAGATCTTTTGCTCTAAAATAACATAATATTAAGATTCGAAATAAGCCACCGAGGAATTCACCGTAAAAAAAACTGTAACTTGCTAAATTATTAAAGGAGGGAGTGAAGGAAATCAACACCGCGAAGTCGGTAATTTAATAAAGCTGCAGACGAGTTTAGTCGAGATATTTAAATAAGATGTTCCGGCAGCAGAGACAGGAGACCTTGAGAATTAAAGTGAACATGCACGTTACATACCTATATCGTGTACGAGTACGTGAGCTTCATTAAGTATAGAACAGAATGCAGTCGAGACGGAGATATTAGGAGTTACGTTTAAAATAGTGTAAGAATTAGCTTCTACCATAAATTTGCTCAAATTTTGAAAATATAAACAAAGGAGATATTTATATTTCACGTAAATTGAAACTATTTTAATGCATATAAGTAATTCACTTACGTGCCTGTTGCTTGTATTATGACTATTGTTATTCAATTTAGTTTCTACATATGTACAAAATAAGGGTAGTTTGATGACAAAAACTTTCCACATTTTTAAAAAACAAATAATAACTTTAAACTAGCGGGACTCTTACTCTTACGTTCTGATCTATTTACGTCAAAATTCTTATACACTTGTTACATTTTATTTACGTTGTTCTGTGGGAAGATATTAACAAAATAATAATGATTGCTAAGAATAATCACTTGGCTTTCTTTACTGTGGATAGGAAATATTTTTAGAGAACGTATTATAATGAACGTGAAGGGACTCGAATTAGCACCTCTTGGATGTATATCAATGATGATACGGTAGTAATACTTTTGGAAATTTAAAGCCATAAATAATTATTTGTAATATTTTGAACTTCGGAACTTAAGTTCCTCCACTCAGCATTCAATAACTCTAAGTCAGTGGAAAATGAAATACTTTGTCATATAACTGTGCTTTGAAATTGTATCAACAACTCATCTCTGCCTTTATCGCAAAATGCAGGAGAAAAGGTAAGTGAGAAGACAATATTAGTTTCCCATTAACCTACCAGCAACAAGTAGGTTCGACAGTTACCCGCTGTGTATGTAAAGTTTTTAAGATTTTCTCATTAATTAATATTTAAAATTATCTTGCAAAAATTATGAAAATATCATGCATATAAAATTGTAATTATAATTTTGGCTAACTACGAAATAGAATCGCCACCAAAAAGTAACAAAACTTTATTATAATTTTCTACTATTTTAATATTGATTATATTAAAATATTAGAAAATTTATAATAAAGCTTTGTTATTATAATTAACAATGACTTAACCACTAACTTACAATTTTTTTTTATGACTTGTTTTTTTAAATAAAAAAGATTTACATAACGTATTTTTATAAACCTTAATCTAGACAGATTAAATAGCTTTTACTGTCGAGTGCTTAATTCCGGTTGAGAACCAAATACCCGACATATTTTTTTTAAAGAACAACTTATTTTTTCTTTTATTTGTAATAAGAATAAAATAAAAATATCATATCAACTCAGTATTTCCATTTCCTCGCTTTGGTAACGAGAAAAAGCCCGGCGATGAGTTCCGCCACTCAACACGCAATGCTACGAGAATTTGGCAGATAGTGACGAACGGAAGTAATGAAATGGGAACGGAGTGTCTTAACACTAAAATTCCAAGTTCCCTGTACCTTCCTCGCTATGTGCAGGATACAGCGTGAACCAAGAAAATCCGAGTGAAGATAAGAAAAATGACTAGCCTATTAACCAAACAGGCATATCCAAAGCCTTAAAATCAGGTAGGTGTCATTAACTAAATTACTCCCAAACTCGTGATGTCTCCACGTCCCTCAATGAGTTCCGAGCGCCGGAGGCGACTCCTAAACCCCATACAAGTAAGTAGGAGACTACACCACTCGTATTTGCATGTCGTCGTCGTACACAAACACAACGTCGCTCCTTTGATAATGGTGTCCTCCTTATTACAATGTTCTAGTGTTATAACGGAAATATTAGGTTTTATTTCCTGATATGTTTTATAATTATTATTGCCACTGCTTCGTTATCCATAAATATTGTTAGTATAATACATTAAAACTTAGTTAAAACTAACTTTCTGCATCATATTACTATCACTTTTTTTAATGTTAAGAGTGCCGTACGTATGGTAAGGTATTAACGGAACCCTTATAGGATCACATTGTCACCCATCTGTCTGTCTGTCATGACCCTTTATCTAAAAATTGTGTGGAGGTATTAAGCTGATATTAATATCAAGTTTACCATAGACTTGACCCTTGAAATACAGAAAATATCAAGCTAATATGTCAACGCAAACGCAAAGATAAATCGATTTTGTTGCATTTTGTATGAAATACGCATATGAAATTAGTGCAAACTTAGGTTTGTTTGGAAAATATTAATAATTAAAGATATTAATATATATAATATAAATAAAAGATATATAATACCCCGCTAGGGATGCAGCGTGAAGCTAAGTAAGTAAGTAAGTAAGTATTTAAAACAAAGTTTTCAAAAATATAATAAAAAATTAAGTACTTTTTCTTTTTTCTTCTCACATTTTTAACTCTTAGCGGCTATAAAAAGTGATTACCTAAAAACATTGTATACCGTTCTTCACTTACCACTACAAAAGATTTAGCAAGCGCTGAGTAGCGGAATCCATCGTCGTGTTTAGTCTAACCACACCGGAGAAAGGGAAATATTTACTATTTAAATATTACCCAGAATGTGGATCAAACTTATAAAGTAAATTCTGTCAATATAACATATAGTAATGGACATATAATAAGACAAAACATGTAAAACTTCATATTTATTAAAGTCCGTCTTCCTAGTTATCGACAGCAATTTTTTTAGTATTCTACCTTCAGAGAATGTAGTGATAATTTATTCGGCATTTAGTTGTTTAGGCAAATAAGGTGGAATAGATGGCAAAATGTAACGGTTTACTCTAATTAGGTTCAGTTTTTTATATCAAATTTTTTGAAAACTAGCGATCTAATTATGTCTTATTCTGATGTATAAGCTACTCATATATAACTGTTTTCATTCATCTAAATCTGTCCTGTAGTTTTTGCGTAAAAGTGGGACAAACATCCATCCTCAGAAACTTTCAGTTTTATAATATTAGTAGGATTATATAGCTAAAAGGCTGAAACATCAATTAACATTAATAAATATCAAATTTGACGTCTTTATTGTCAACGGAAATATTATACAATCGCATACTTTATATATTATACTAGCGGGTGCGCGCGGCTTCGCCTGCTTATTTGCACCCTTAGGGGTGAATTCTAAAAAAAACACGAAACACGTGTTCGATAAAATATTTTTAACAGTCTGAATTTAATTTTTTATAAAAATCGGTGCCGATTTAAAGATTTTTTCCATATAAACTTTAAGCCCCTTATTTGAACTCATAGGGGGTGAATTCTTAAAAATCATGAAATACGTGTTCAATGAAATATTTTTAAGAGTGTGAATTTAAAATTTTATAAAAATCTGTGGCGATTTAAAAAAAAATCCATATAAACTTTCAACCCCTGTTTCATCCCTTTAGGGTTAAAATTTTTCAAAATCCTTTCTTAGTGGATGTCCAGATTATGAAAATAAACATCTGTCCAAATGTCACGTTTCTACGCATACCGGCTGTGCGTGCGTCTTACCTCAGTCAGTCAGGTACATGTCCTTTTATATATATAGATAGATAATACTAAAAATATCATATAACAATAGCTATTTCTAAATAAGATATTCCAAACAATTTAAAGCAAATTTTCTTATACAATAGTATACTCAACTAACAAACAAGAGCTGCGTTTCTTAGAAATAAATTCTTTATTCTCTTACGTTATCTCTCTTTATTTGGCAACCTCGTCGTAGACGTATTGTTTTTCTTTGTTTTGTTAAAAACTAGGACAATTACTTCAAGCTGTACTAGGTCAAGGCATTTCAAGAAATCTGAATGTTGCCAATGTATGAAAATGTATACCAGTTCCAATTTTTCATGCTAAAATATCACTTACCCTAGAAATACGAGCTACCTTATTCGCTGCTTCAGCATATTATTTGAATGAACTATTTCACTTTGCGTTGGATTTTTTAACGTGCTTTTGTTCATCACTACGTAGTTTAAACTTCAGAATTATATATTTTAGCTTCATTCCAATTTATTTATTCGTTGAATTGAGAGTTTTAAAATACCGTAAAAATAGTTAAATTAGATGTACATAAAGTCGATAGTTTTAAGAAGGCTTTGTGGTATACGAAGACTTCTTAAATAAAAAAAATAACGTATAGCAATATCTATAAGACAAATATATTTTGATTTAGTTAAACAACTATAAATATTATATGTGCGTAATCCATTCATATGATGTTATTATGTTGGTACTGAGTACTTTAGGAAACTTTGTTATAAGAAACGGCCTTCGAAAAGATACGAAGCTTAATAAAAAGAGTTACTAAAAATAAATAACGTACTCATTTATTTTACAAGAGTGCTGAAATATTTGTGAAATAAGCGACAATTGTAAATACCGAATTATACTCATATATTGCTACTTCAAATATTAAAAAAGGCACAAGCGTGCAACTGTAAACAGGACAGGTTGTGAGTTCTATTCCCACTCGAGGAAATGAAATATTTAATACTTTTATTTTCCAGTTCTGGCAACGAGACAAAGCGCGGCGTTGAGTTCCGCCAATCAACCCGCAATGCCTCGAGAATTTTGCAGAAAGTGGGAAACAGAAGTGTCAAAATAAGCCAGGTGTCTTAACACTAGGTTCGCCTTTATCTGCCTCGCTATGTGTAATACAAAAAATATATATATTGCATATTAATTAACAGAAACGTTATATTATATTCAAGAGAGTTAACCAATAAATACAGCTTACAATGCGTAAATAACTGTCGTATGAAACTATTCGAGCTACGACTCACCGCATTGCTACGAGGCGTAGCGAATTGCTACGAAACTCGGCATGTACCTTTAATACACGTAGCTCGTAGCAATCTGAATTACACAAACACTATATTATTAAATTGGAATACTCTACGATATTATTAAGTTACATGAATGTGTTCATTTATTTATGCAATCGTTACACGAACTGTTCGTAAAGTGTGTACAAACGTAGAAATTTGTAATAAGAACTAATACTAAATATGTAGGTTTTGAGATAAATCTTTATACGTTACGATAAGCAAAGCAAAAGGCTTTGTTTTGCATAACATGTAGGTATAGCTGGTTGTGACAAATAGATCATTTTCAATTCTCATAAATAAATAAATGTGTCATTATATCTTTAATAAGGCGACCTAAATTTTTGAAAGTTATTATTTTGAAAACATAAAGGTAAGGTACGTTAAGTAGATTTAAAGAGAGCGGCCGCATTAACCGACTGGTTTACGCTTACTTACTGGCTCACCCTTTCGAGGTCCTGGTGGTTGATATACGAGTAGGGTGGCTTTTAGTTTTCGACGTCATCAGGAAATTTTTATCACGCTGAACAACTTTTCTGAAAACGTTACAATAAAATCTATATATTCTAAAAAACTAATACTTTATCAACACATGAAATGTAGCAGAATTTCGCCGTGGCGGGATGTTGGGTATAGCTTAATTGGCTAGAGCATGTAGGCTCTTCGTCGCGCATCTAGCGTCTTCAAATTCTGCTACTACTTTGTTTGTATTTCATAGGTTTTTTTGAACAAAAAATGATTACATTAATAACATTGAAGAAGATAACAGTGTAATAATAAAAATGATTAAATTTTCACATTCAGTGTGAACGTGATAGTTGTGGGTTCGATCCCGCCACGGATGGATAAATTAATTTCATTTTCTTCGCTCTAGTACAAAGTACGGCGTTGATTTCCGATACTCAGCACGCAATATCAAAAGCCGCTTTACTGTACATTTTTTACAATAACTGCAATATTTATTAAATTTTTTTTAGTTCATTTCATTTCAGTTTTACAGAAGTTTTAAATAAAATCCTGATACTGGTGGCACTGTGAATGGACAAGTCAAAGTTTCCTAGTATGTCTCAATAAATTTGAGAGAAAAAATAAAATACAAACTGCTTCTCAAGTTCAATACCATGCTACTACTATTGTGCTGAAATATGAAGAATAAGTTTGTAAGTTTATTTTCAATTTTGAAATAAAATAATATAATTTTCTTAATTAAAGTTATAAATGTTCTTCACACTCCGAAGTAATAATGGACTACTACTTGATAATTATATTAGTTCGTATTAGATTTTTAGACGCCTTT
>DWLH01001050.1:0-14760 GCA_018249795.1 Heliconius telesiphe telesiphe
TATTTAGGATCTCCCTAATTCGGTAGTAACACGAACTAGGGGACACATTATTACTAAAATGACTGCTATTTCGTGGATCGATTTATTGCAATTTTAAAAGAATTTAATGCTTCATCTATTTTTTTGCAATTAAATGTTTTTTATAGAATACAAAAAACCATATATTCAAAGTTTTATGTGAATAACTTACCTTTGTCTTTCTACGACCTTAAGAAATTCTTACGCTAGTCTTACGGTGGTAAGCAAAATAAACCCGTTACAGTGCAGTTCGTACTCAGCTCTGCGTTTCAAATGTCGCTATACGCTCAATTTTGTCATAAAAAAATTGTTACTTAATTTTTTAGATACATGAAAGAAAAAAATCATAAAGATTTTTTACAAATGTATAGTTTACGCAAATAATACTTAAATTGCTTATTTTTTTTGCCAGAACCAAAACTAACGAAATAACGTACTAGCACGAACTGTGGGCCATTTACCTTATATGTTCCACATATTACAAATATTCCATTCTTTCCTTTTATCGACTAAAACGCTCACAAAAACTACTAAAATCATATCAAAAATTCTCTACACGATAAAGAAAAAGAGAGAAAAAAAACAAACAAGAGTAAGTAAGATCACTTAGCTTTATACTAAGATAAAAGCTTTTTTGAACTTAAAAGTACTTAATTATAACATTCTAATACTTACGTAACCAACTTCCTTTTGTCTCCCACTCAATTTTGGCGCACACGCTAACAATCCAGTATTACTTGTTAGACCCATCGTTTATTTACACAAACAGTAGGTAAATATCGATCAATCAGTCACTTAGTAACGTGAACTAAATGTATAATTCAAAGTAAAAAATATTGATTACTTTTACTGACAGCAACATTCTTCTTTTTTTCCCCCATGGTATTTAATAGAATAAGGTTTTTTATTCGGCTTTGTTTCTTTTTTCCTATTTGGTAAGGTAATACCGTAGTATTGATAGAAATTCTGCTTCAAATAGGTATACTAGTTTTCGAGCTCTTTTAAAATAATTGTTATACAAAATAATAAGTATATTTTATAGCTAATAGATTTTTAAGCTGTTTATGTAATTATCACAAATATTTAAAAATTACGCACATAGCAGAGGATACTAGTATTAAGACACACAGTTCCCCTCTTTCCGCCTCTGGAGTTCTGGAGGCATTGCGTGTTGAGTGGCGGAACTCAACGCTGCGCTTTGCCTCGACACCAGAGCGAAGAAATGAAAAAAATGTATTTTAATTTCTTCGTAAGTAAATATTATATCTCCTCGAGTGGAAATCTAACCCACAACCACCCGAGTCACACTTTGTGCCCCTGCGCCACGACTGGCCTTAAATTTTTTTAATTATAAACACAAATGATTATACATTTCATATGAATAGGTACATACATATTTCTTAGATCTAGTTTAACAAAAGATTGTGTTATAAGGTTTAGCTATATAGATCGTAAACGCTATTTATCCAAAACATTGGGACTGGAGTGACATAACACTATACGCAAGGCATGCATGAAGATAAAGATGTATGTTTCTCAAGTTATGACAATAATTAGAGATCTCTAACAAGTTGTATAAATGTGACATTTTTTCTTTTAGTTTCAAGCTCTATATATAGCAGAGTAGATTGAGGGAACCTAGAATTAAGATATTATGATTTTACCTAGAATTAAGACGTTATGATTGATTCCTCTTACTACTTTCCGCCAAATTCTGGAGGCGTTGCGTGTTAACTGGCGGAATTCAATACAGCGCTTTGCCTCTCTACCAGAGCGAGGAATTAAAAATATTAAATATTTTCCTACAGTGGATAACGAACCCGCAATCTGTCGTTTACACGCAACAATGCAACGCATACTACGCTTAGTCGCATGTGATAATATTTCAAAAAACGCATTGCATATGATAAAAAAACAACACAACGTAACAACAACAAACTTAGTGTTTAACTGTTCACCATTGGATCCAACAAAAACAAAATAATGAATTTTTCACATATATTATTCAAAAAAATTTACATAAAAGCACTAAGACATCCATTTAATCTTATTGTCTAAATAAATGAAGTTATAATCCGACACGCAATCTCTTAATTAAAAGATATAATTCTTCTCTAAAAATAATACTCATTCTCTTTTTAATATCGAAAAGTAAATGGCATTATAAACATAACACCTACCAAGCGATATTTTGAAATTTAATTCTAGAATATTCTATAATTTTTACTTTATTTCATCACTAACGGGATCTATTTATTTATTACAAAAGGGTTTTTTTTTTTAAATATTTTACAATATAGTGCAATAAAGTATTTCAATGTGTGCAGGGTGTGAAAAATTACTAAGATTTAAATTTACATTATTCAATCCACACTTTTCTATGATTGCGACGTTAGTGTTTTTTTAGTAAACAAAAGATCCACGTGGTTCTCAACCACAAAACATATCGTACCATAAATATCTCTTATTTTTATAGTATAAGTAGAATATTATTCTTTTATTGGAAAACGTTACAAATAAAATATATTCATTAATAAACTTTCGCCATTACTGATTCAATAATCGATAAGAGAGCAAATGAGACCGCCAGAACCAGGCCAGTTCCTTGTCCGTTAACTTTTAATGTATTTTTCGGAAAAATCTACAGATGTCTTTATTACACGAATAAATAAAAATAATTGATATTTAAATAAATATATGTAAAAAATACAGTTAAAATCAATAAAATTTTGGGCTAAGCCAATCTTGCACTGACAGTCTCACGCAAAGTATTGTATGTACTGCTCAGATATTGCCAACTTTTTAAAATCACCAGTTATGAAATGCGCTAGAGTATATAAATACTTTGTACTTAACAATATTTAACGCCGGCAATAAATTCGCAGTAAAGCTAATATGTCGTAAACTAAACAGCTCTGTGTCATGACTGTTCACAATATTGTGCCACGATTGTTATTGTACAACGTATTTTAGTTTGCATATCGGAAAAAAACACATGTGTGAAACTATTCTTTAAAAATATTATAATATATAAATGTACTACAAAAACTTATTCTATTCCAAGTGCTTGCTTTCTAATAACTATGTATTCTTAAATATAATATATATATATACATTAAGTCCAATTCATTTTAATAGCAAATGCGTTGCGATGAACGCATGGACATATATTAATTGATAATTATTTTATAACATTGACAGCACGATATAACTTGCAGTCATAACACAGTTAATTACGTTAATCGAGCTCTATACGAATTAAAAAAATATATTACTATCATCAATGGTCGAACGAGCTCACGATCGCAAGGTCGATGTTAACATATTTCCAATCTATCAGACCTATAGATTGCTCCGAAATATTTGGGGCGATTTTTTCAAATATCTCAAATGGTTTTACACTTCAATTGATATGTGATTGTAACTAGCTTCGTGATTGCGTACTTGAAATCTATCGGTTGAGAAACTTATAGACGTAATGTACACTCTTATGTAAACGCAGGTCCTCGCTATGTTCAAGTACACAAAAAGGCAAGTCGATTAGAAGGCAAGTCACAGTCCCTACTTTTGTCTTAAATTTTTTACAAGTACAACGATTAACTTATATTACATGATGAACATAAAAGCATTGTTTACTCTACGCGATAGATCACTAACGCGCAGAGACGAGTGGCCCATCCGTGAGAATGTAAACCAGCACCCTTAAACTGTATAATCATTAAAATATTAAACAATAATTTAGACTACATCACTCTATGTAAACCGTGTGACTCATCTCGTCATTCTCTACAAATAAAATTTAATTATGACTAGTCATTATGAAATAAATTTGAGCATGGAAACAAGCGAACTACACGACCATGCGACTATAAAAATATTATAAAAACTTAAATACTTAATTTATAAATATAAATTACAAGTATAGTCACACGTAAAAAAGAAAACAGTTCTGTTACACGGGTCGGGGTCCCGGGGCACTACCGCAACACTGCACTGCGTGGACACACTTCACTAGGTAGGTAGGTCTGCCTCACTTCACTCGATGACGACTACGGCCGCGTCGTTCGGGTCGGGCGGGAGGCGCGCGGGGCACTACGGGCGCGAGGCGCGCGCCGCCTCCTCCAGCGCCCGCACCTTCAGCTCACGCTCGCGCTGCTGCCGCAGGAAGTCCTCGTGGTGTGCGGGATGCAGGAAGCCGCGCTCGCGCTCAAGCAGCAGCTGGCGCTGCAACTGCTCGTGCGCCGCCGCCTGGTGCGCCAATTGCTCCGCGTACGGCCGGCCTAGCAGGTCGGGGTGCGGCAGCGGCCGGTACGGCGCACCCGCCCCTAGCCCCAGTCCCAGCGCGTCCTGCTGCGCTTGCGCCGCCTGCTGTCCCGGGTGTAGGTGCAAGTGCGTGTGTGAATGTGCATGAGTGTGCGCGTGAGTGTGTGCGTGGTACTCGGGGTTTATGCCCGCCATCTGTAATCTGACCATGGGGTCCGCGGCCAGTGCTAGCCTCTCGGCGGCCTCCAACTGCGCAGCTGCCACACCCGGGTGGGGGTGATGTGGATGATGTGGCGGGGCTCCCGAAACTGGGACTGAAGGCGGAGGACCACCGGCCCCAGCAGGTGGAATGCCAAGTCTCTCGAGTCTTTCTCTTTCTAATTGTGAAAGTGCTGCAGGACCATGACCTGGAGGATATAGTCCGAATTGTACAGGAATTGCACCCTGAGGAGGTGGAGGTGGCATTCCGTATCGCCTATGCATTTCCATCCAATGTGGATCCAGAGCTCTCGGGCCGACGTTATTTTTAAGCAGTTCCTCTTTTAACCGATCATTAAGTTCTCGCTCTCGTAACTCTCTTATTTCCCTATCCCGTTTCTCTCTTTCTAAGTGTTCTAATTCAAGACGTTCTCTAGCACCAGCAGCACCGTACATGGAACTTAATTGATACTGAAGCATCGGATCCATGCAATGTCGAGGTATATTACCAGGACTGAAACCTGCATGAGGCCTAGCGTATTCAGATAACTGCCTTAAAGCTGGCGTATCGGGATAGCCAGGTGGTCGCGGGAATCTGTCATATGGTGACGTTATAGTTTCAATAGCGCCTCTGGAAGGAGGTTTAGTTTCGGGTTTTTCTGGTGTCGCTATTTTCCTATGTGCTTGTTGAGCTATCTTTTCTCTTTCTTCTCTATCTCTTTCAGCTTGCTTTCTCAATCTCTCTTCTCTCTTTCGCGCAAGCTTAGACTCTGGAACTGGTTTGAAGATGAGATCGGTTCGAGTACATGAATTATAATCTCCTCGATTCCAATGTCGTAAAAATATTGCAGATTGAGATCTGTGACATTCAGTATCCTCTATTTTAGGTTCTGGACTAGGTCCGTGAGGAATGTGCGCTGGACTTGGTATTTCTTCTTCTTCGGGTTGTGATTGAGTTTCAAGTTTTAATTCTGGATTTTCATCTGGTATTGGTCGCGGAGGGCCCCGTAAATGAGGATGACCATGAGGCATTTGATGAGGAGAGCCTGATCTTGCATGTGATGCTTGCAATCCAGCCGCAGCTTGGGCATGTAGTCGTAAGCTTTCTATAGAGCTAGGCCCAGGGCCGGGTGGCAAACCCAGACCTAAACCTGGATGACCCATAGAAGGAGGTTGTATCATAAGGTGATTTGTGTTTCCCGGTAACATTTTTGGATGATGACGAAGAAGCATAGAGTCCGCTGGAGATAGTCGTTCAGGATGGTGCGCCAGATGATGCGAATGGTGATGAGTATGATTGTTGCTTACGTTAACGCTTGATGATGTACTTGTTGTCTGAGATAAACTGGCAGACAAATGAAGTGGTGAACTAGAATGGGAACTAGTTTTTTGTTGTGTATTAATTTTATGTTGAATAGATTGTGATGAACTACTGGATGTAGAATGGGATATTGAAAGCGTGTGATTAGTACCCCCGCCAACGTGGCTGGGTTGTTTTTCGGTACTTGTATGTACAGCACTGTGATGACTCGTTGAGTGATGATGCGTCATAGTAGTTTCATGCAATTGATGTCGTTCAGTTGTCGCATTTAGATGTCTTGGGTCATCAGAGCTTTCTGAAATTTCTCTCAAGGACCGCGTTGTTACTGAAGAACTGGTACTGTGGTGAGCGCTTAGCATGGTCGTCGATTCGATTGTCGAAGGTTTCACTGGTTCATGTCGTCCAGGCGTACTAGATGCAGGATGCATAGGCGGTATGGGATGATGTTGTGGCAGGGGTCCATATGGATACGGATATGGCATTGAATATCCTGGATGAGGATGAGGATAATACGGATGCATAGCATGAGCTGCAGCGGCAGCTGAGAGTTGGAATATAGAAGAGGGATGAAGAAGAGGATGATGAGGATGATGTAGTGGGGAAGCAAATGGATGAGGATGTCCAGGTTGTTGTCCAGTATGGATCACTGGACCAGCCATTGTTGATGGAATTGTAAGAGGAGAAGGGTTCATTAAATTAAGAGCTGAATGAGACACTGGTGTATTATGCTGTATAGGCGATGCAGAAATTTGTCTTGGTTGAGATGGACTGGTCAAATGTCTTGAAAAAGGTGAAGTTGTAGATGAAGGGTGTGGATGACCAGGAGTTCCATTATGACTTGGTTGACTTTTGATGGGTGTTGGAGTATGAGGACTTTTAACTGGTGGGACAGTACTCGCTGTATCTGATCCACTTCCTTGACTTGTTGATACTGGTGTTATGTGTGGTTGATGAAGGAAATCTGGTTCTTTCTTTATACTTTCTATTCTTGGGCCAAGGAAAGCATTTGGCATATTTGAACTTTCATTCTGTGGTTGACTAGGAGGTCTGCTGCTGTTTTCTACACTTGATATTGACTCTCTGTCTCTTTCTGAACTTAAATGTTGTGCTATAGCACTTCCAATTGGATATCCAGGAACTTTGACTTCTTTAAGTGACTGTAAAGGATCAGCAACATTTTGAGTGGATAAATTAGCTGGCATATTATCTGGAATTTCTTGCTTTATTTTAAGATCCTGTGGCATTGATGAATCATTTTGATTAGATTGTTGAGCAATGAGATTTGATGCAGAATGACTGTGTGATGGAGGTACTTGTTGCATCAATGGAGGTAAAGATCCAGGTTTTTCTAATCCTGGATGAGGTGCATGACCATACAACGAAGCCGGCATAAAGCCATAAGGACCAACATTAGATCCATTACCAACTGATATAAGAGGACCTGGTGGTAAAAGGCTAGTCATTGAAGGTTGGCTCAATGATGGTGGGGGCATATTTTGTATAGACACAGGAGGATTACTTTGAGCTTCAGTTGACCTAACACCAAGATTATCCGGTCGCACAGGTGGTTGAAATATTGGAGGTCTTAAGTTTGAAGTATCTAATTTTGGCATTGGCTGTGTTTTTAAGTCAGTTGGTTGTTTGTCGTCAACTTCAGTTTCCTGAGATTTTAATTCTTGGACATTAGCAGGTGAAATAGGTTCTGTATTAGTTGTTGCTGGATGCTCCATATGAGGTGGAGAAGATGCTCTTGTGTTTGTTGGTGAAGGGCTGATTCTTTGCATGGAATCTAGGCGAGGTGTACTCGGAGAGTCCACTTTATTAGCTGTTGATATTGTAGCTGTAAATATTTCTGGAGTATTTTGATTTTTCATCTCTGATGTGTCATCTCTTGGCTCTAGTTTGATTACCGTTTTTAAAGGATTAATAAGAGGATTATGTTTATTTGGATCATTTGCAAAATTAATATTAGGTGGATATGGAAACGATTGCATGCCAGTTGCATAATCTTTAGTATTCCTTATGATTGAATTATCTTTTGTCATATTTGCTGGGTTAAATATATTACTAGGTACCCCTTCAATTTTAATGCCATGATTAAGTTTAGGATTAAACATATTATGATTATCCTTAACAAAATAATTAGTATTTTCCAAATTCAAAGGTTTACTTGATTGGCTTAATGCATGTCCTGAGAAATTATGAGCTAGTGGATCTTTTTGGAATTCTTCCTTTTGTAAATTTAGACTTTGCTCTTCTGTATCTATCTCTTCTTTTATTTTAATTTTTTCCATTACCTCAGTAGACATTGGAGTCACTTTAGGTATAATGAGTTCAGTCTTTGGAAATAGAGGAAGAGGTCTTGCTTCCAAATTTTCAGGATTTTTTATTGTACTTAAATCAGTTTTTAAATCAATAATAGCTCTATCATCTTTATCTGGAACTACTTTAAAAATAGGAGGCATAGTATCTTTTTCTGTTTTTATTATTGGTTCACAATTTTCTGTTTTAATTTGTCCTTCTGCTGGCTTTTGTGGTTGTTCAGGCTCAGGTTCTTTATTTTGGTCAGTATTTTCTTTGTCAGTTTTACTAAAACTAAAATCACACGCTTCTGGTTCGGGTTCAACACTTTCTGTGTCATCCATTGCAGGAAAGCTATCATTAGTCAAACTTTCAGATGGACTCTCAGGGGCATCAGCAGCTTTCTTTTTCTTCATTTGTACATCACCATCCATTATACCTTCAAGTTTGGTATCATCTGGAAGACGCTTTTTAACTTTAGACACATCCACTTTACCATTGGTCACTTTCTTTTTATTATCCTTTGCAACTGGAGAGGGTACAACTTTCTCTTGTATATTATTATTTGTACTTTGTGTATTTGGTTTGTTAGACTTTTTAGATTTAGGAGCATCATTATCGCTTTCATCTTGACCTTTCTTTCCATTTGGAGTAGTTTGTTCTTTAGACTTATTTCTAGTTCTCATCCTACTTGGTGAATCATCAGGGTTTTCCACTCTTCCATTATCAACTTTTGCTGCAAGATCACCGGCATCTCTAGAATCACTATCATCTTCAGAATTTTCATCTTCTGTGACAGAACTCATTTCACCTGCCTCTTTAGGATTAGGTGAAGGCCTGGAACCATTTGTATCAGGAACTGAAGGTGTTGTTTCAGGAGTTTGCTCCTTAGGTGTTCCTGCCCGAGAATTTCTAGTATTGCGAACACGTCTCAAAGATGTCTGACGACGGCGTCTATGAGGCCTGTTACTGCTAGCACCTGGGGTCTTTTTCCATAAATAATAAAATTCAACGAGTTCAGCTGTATCTTTGTGGGGTAATAAATCCTTTTTTATCTTAAAGAAATTTTTACCGAACTGCCGAATACCTTTAACAAATCGTTTAGTTTCCTCTTCGGACCACTTTTTTTCAATTCCTTTTGGGACGGGACACTTAACAAGTGCTTGTAGTGCTCTACCGGGGTCGTAGCCAGAGTCATGTAAAACATCTAGGGCATTGATAGTTGTATCGTCTCGACTAGCTGCAACACAGCCATCATCGGGTGATCCGCCATCACACATACCGGCAAATGCTGCCATTGAGCGAGCAGCTCTCAAGTACATAACCAAATCTCTGTCGGTAGCCTGCGCGGGTAACCATCGCAGTTCCTCACCACCGGAGCACGGTTCGTCAGGGCCGAGTGGACCGTTTGTCCGTATATCGGGAAGGCAAGCGTAAATATCCTTATCTTTTACAGGTTGGGTCGGTGTCACTTGGACCTCCCCTTGGTTCTGGGCCATCGTAATATAATTAATATTTACACTGTATTGTAATCTTTCACTCACATAATATAAACACTCACAAGTTTACATAGTGGTCGTAACCTATTTTATATAAACACACACTGTAGTTCTGTTTCAGATGTATCATTGGTAGTCCGTAAGACAGTAAGTATGCCAATATACATAATTATTACTCCTAATGGCCACCATTACACGATGCATTGTGCTTCTATTTAATAACTAATACGACACATATTTATGAAAAACAATACATTTTGTTATCCACATCGATTAATTACTTTCAATGTTTGTATTTTTTATTATATTTCACTAATAATTTAGCAAATGCTATCTACATGCTACCCTTTTGTTTAGCTTCACCTTTCTTTGGCTCATGCCATAGACAATTTCATATCTATAAAATGGCTGCCACGATAGGACTTTTTAAATAATACTCCATTACACATAAAAATATGTGTATAAGTATATGAGAACAAGTAAAATAATTCTTAAATATTAAACCATCCATACAAAAAAATGTTATTATTGTACATATTAAATGCAAATTTAACAATGTTATTATTTATTAAAATAATTTCAATTCTTTTGTTTGTATTGTATAGGTTTTGACTTAATTTGATAAATGCGTGAAATGGAATTTTGCATTAACAGATTATTATATTTTTGTCTATACTGACTATGTTTTATACATATTTTTTAGAATAACTAAAATATATATACATATTCTTTACACATTGTAATAAATTGGTTCTTTATTTAAAGATAAATATTGTTCAATAACATTCAAAATAAATAATAATTTATCGATTTAAATTTTATAATTTATACCTCTTGTCAATATTTGTTGACACTACAGTACAGAGCACTCTTTAGTCTACAATTTGTTTGCTGGTTCATAAAATTAAGAATTGAGCGTTCTTTTTATCTTTACCAGATAGTATAGCGTTTGCCATTTTTATTGTTTTCGAAAGTGCATTTTCTCCTCGTAAACATCTCTATAACACAGCAAATCATACAAATATTTATTTTTAGCAACCTGTGCTAGCTTTCTAACTAGATCAATAGTAAGAAATGGTATCCGACGAGTCAGATGATGAACCTCTATCTAATTTGGCAGCCAAGAAAAAGACCGGAGAATATGAATATGAGCCGCCAAGTAGTAGTGATGAAGAACCTAAAAAAAAGAAGAAGAAAAAGGAACCGCCGGCAAAAAAATTAGGAGTGACAATAAAATTAAATCGAAAATTAAACTCCCTGGTCGGTCCCGCTGTAATAGAGAGACCGACCGATGTTTGGCTTTATTTGAAAGATCTGAATCCGACCGGACCTTATAGTTGTTTACTGTGTACAGATTGGTTTATAAATAGATCGAAAATGATTTTACATTATGCATTAAATCATAAGAAAGATTTTTGTGGTATTTGCAGGTATGTATATAGATGATATGTCAAAATTGTTTTAAATCGTAAATAGTATAAAAAATACTGAGCTTCACGCTGATTCCAGCACACAGGGTAGGCAGAGGAAACCTAGTGTTAGGATACTTTGTTCCCCATTGATGAGGATTTGTGTGTTGAGTGGTGGAACTTGACGGCTCACTTTGCCTTTACACCAGAGTGAAGAAATGGAAATATAAATTTTAATAAATATTTCATTTCTTTGAATGGGTCTCGAACCCCCACAACTGGCCTCAATGGTAAGTAGTAGATTATTAAATTTTAGTTTTAAAAACCAGAAGTTTATAGCTTATTAATCTCATATGAATTTCGGGAAATCTTAGTACTCTCCTACATTGCTCAATAGATGCCGCCTGTGTTACAAATTTCAGTTTTAGCATTTTCATTAATAGTAAACATGTACAGAGTAAATATATTTTATTATAGTACATACTGCACAACACATTTTATAAAACAAAAACATTATTGTTCTAAAGATATTATCAAATAAGTATCAATTTTACTAATATTTTTGTAGGCATGATGTCAATAGATAATTTATATAAAAAAATTAAGTAATAAATATTAAAGTAAAAAAATGTACACAACTATAGTTCTTACTTATTTCTCAAGTATTGTTAAGTACTGTAACTATAATGAGAATGAACAAATGAATAGCGACCAGTCCATTGCCTTGTACGAATAGGAACTCAGAACTGTGCCTGAGACTAGCATTTTTGCCTAGGTACCTAAGTAAAAAAATTAAAATATCAATAAATTATAATTCAACTTTTAATGACAATCTATCTAAAACAAATGTAACCTCCTAGATATGTATATAACACAGAGAAAGAGAGAGATTTACATTGTATATGTATTTTATTGTTTTTATACATTGTTTTAAAAATATAGAATTTGACTGATAGTAGTTCTGTTTATTTGTTAATATTCACTTAATTTTGCAGATATTTTGTACCAGACAGGAGTTCATGGTTTGAACATGAGAAGTTTCATTCACCATGGCCCTGTTCACAATGTGTGGAAACCTTCTCTACTGATGTTCAGTTACGTTTTCATCTCAGCTCTATTCATAACTTAGTGCACTGTCGCCTTTGCCACTTTAGGGTGACAGCTGATGATGATTACAGTTCTCATTTATTCCAAAAACACAATGTTACCAATGCTGCTTGCCAAAATGATGAACAGTTTTGGCAAGTAGATTATGATGGAGATGATAAGTTTATGTGCTCACTATGTTCAAAGCCAGATTTGCTGTGCTCAACTTTTTTTGCACATTACATGGGCTTCCATCATTTCACGTTGAAGTGTTTGACGCACCTTATAGCTGGGAAAAATACATCATTCTTAGTGGAAGGCGCTGATGTTACTGATCGCTTTGTCAATGAACAGCTAAAAGGTCATGTAAGGCTTGGCTATGTAGACTTGACACCAAAGACTGACACACCAAAAGTTATAAAAGAAAATGTTTTACCAATCGAAATTGTTTTGCCTGAAGTTAAACAAGAAATTGTAAGTGACCATGAAGAACAGAATAATGTGCCACCTTTGACACCTGCGCCTCCACTTGCACCTGTACCTACGCCTGCACCTACACTTCCACCTACACCTGCACCTGTTATCTTGCCTAGCAATGACAATGTGCCAAAAGATGACACTATACCTAAAGATGAAAACATAGCAAAAGATGAGAACAGCCAAAGCAGTGATATTATATTAGACTATAAAGGAAGTGAAGACTATGATGTAACAGTCACAGAAATGATTGTTATAGAAAGATCTTACTTTGACTATGTGAACCAATTGCTAGCTAGTGTAGGCGAGGATGTAGTACCACAGCTTTCTCACATTGACTACGACAAACTTAAATCAGATATGTTAAACAATGTGACATGTCCCTTATGTACAACTAAATTAGAAACAGTACAATCATTTTCCACACATATGAATAAAGTTCATAGTGTGAAAACAGTGCCTTTATATTCCTGTAGAGTCTGTGCAACATTTTTTGACACATACAATGAACTGGCAAATCATACAGCGTGTGAATTCGCTGATTTTGATGATTTATGGATATGTCAATTTTGTGACAAAGAATTTGATAATCGTGAAGCAACAAGACAGCATTTAACCGAACACTGGACTTATTTAGACTATGAGAACTGCTTTAGCCCCCACATCGGGTTCAAATGTAAATATTGTTCCACATTGTTCTGGAACGAGCATGATAGGGAAACTCATCAGTTGAGGGTTCACTTCCATAAATATAAAGAACATTTTTATAAATGTGACACTTGCGCTAAAACTTTTGGTGATAAGGTTAGTAAATTTTTTAGATTACAATTTAATAATATAATATTTAATATTATATGTTTTGTGTTTTCTTTTAAATGAATATAATTTTTTTGTCTCTATTTATCTAAATAGAACTTACCACATTTGATAGTTGTAAAAAAATGGTATAAGTACAAATATATTTAAAACATTTCACATTTATAATTTCATTATGAGCATCTAATGGCACTCTCTCTCTGGCCAAATTTTGGACGGTTTCCAAGAGGCGCGAGTTCTAGTGCTGTTATGTGTAAATATTTATACATTATAAAATATTTTTCTTTTCGTTTCGTATTTCATATTATATGTATATATATATACATATAATATGAAATGAAAATAGTAATATTTTTATATCGCTCTGGTGACGAGACAAAGCACGGCGTTGAGTTTCACCACTCTACACGCAATGTTTCCAGAATTCGGCGGAAAATGGGGAACGGAGTGTCTCACTTAATATTAGGTTCGCTGTGTCTACCCTGCTGTGTGCGGGATACAGTGTGACTCTAAAAAAAAATGTTGAAAAGAGCAAATGTTAACTAACTTGCCGGACTTTACTGTTTCGAAAGATAGTTCTGCTCATCAAAATGAGCAGAACTATCTTTCGAAACAGTAGTCGGTCTATTTCAATAAAGAATAAAAAAGAAAACATATTTTAAATTTATTCCTTATAACTGAATTCCAGGTATGGTATATACATCATTATTTAGAAAAGCACTGTGAGGACGAAGACAAAGCATTCCTCGTAAAATGTTGCCTTTGCTGTAGTGTTCTCGAAAGTGTAGAAGAAATGAGGAGTCATTTTGCATCAAATCATGCTGAAGTACGGAAGCTGTACTGTTCCCTTGAGCCTTGCATGTACAAACCGCTGAGTCATAGGAAGTCCTTTAAGTTACATGTTAAGGTGAGTTGATATATTAAGATTATTATATTGTTGTTTTTTTTTTAATTATTTTGTTACTTAGATCATCATTAGACTATTGTTCAGCTTGCTTAAGGTTTGTGCTTTATTTGAGTGATAATATTTTTTGTTGGTTGATAAAATGTGCTATTAGGCTTCATAATTCAATAAATAGAGAAGAATTACATTTTTTACCTACATTTGAATGATTTTATTGTAGTGCAGTATAAGCCTTATTTGATCCAGTCACATATAAAACATTCTAATACATTAATGTGATATTCCAAATCTTTCAGATGGTCCACGGAGCACCAAAACCCGAGAAAGTCGTCCATTGCAACGTCTGCCAGCGTGAGTTCCAAAGTGCGCGCGCGTGCTCCACCCACATGGCTCAGATACACGGCCCCGGCAAGTTTAAGTGTAAACTTTGTAAGGAAGTGCTGCAGACACTCGATGAAAGGTATGTGG
>DWLH01001051.1:0-14738 GCA_018249795.1 Heliconius telesiphe telesiphe
CTATAAAATTCTGTCACTGTTATCACCTGGTGTGCACGCCGGTTGTAGGTTCAAAGGTCATTCAAAGGAAAGTTCATTAAAGTTTTTTGGTTGCGACGTTTCGAGTGTACCAGTTGACCACTAATCATTTCGCCAATGTCACGTTAGCATATAACGATAACATTCATAAGAACATACGAAATAACCAAACAGTAAAAAAATCAAAAATATAATAAAAATAATTAGCCGACTTTAAAAAATTGTGAATTACGTACTATTTATTAACTGTAATTTATATCTCAAAAACTTCTAAACCGATTTTTATGAAACTTGAACTATATTGTAAATAAATCAAAAATTATTCTATTAATTATGAAATTTAGCACACGTGCTTGGAAGCCCAAATAATAATCTTACTCAAATAATTCCAACAATATCACAAATATGCTTATATGTCAAACTGATAACTTCCTTTTTTAAAGTCAGTCGTGACGCGAGGGCACATAATGTGCCTGTAAACGCGACTGGTTGTCGGTTCGATCCCCACTCGCAAAAATTTTATATTTATTTACTTTTACATTTTAATTATTTCGCTCTGGTGTCGAGGCAAAATGCGGCGTTGAGTTCCAAAACTCAACACGCAATGCCTTATTTATGTAAATAAGCAAAGCTTTAAAGACATGATGCGATATACAAATATGTATTTATCTATTTGAACTGAAAATAAAATTCAATTGATAAAATATTTTTGATAACTATTTCATTAAGATAAAGGAATAAAAGAGTTAACGTACGTAACATGCAACAATGTACATATATACAATGTATATTATGTCAATACTAATACAGTATGTTTATTTAAAATTATAAACTCAAAATGTAGTAGAGGTCTATTACCAGTAAGTCTAGTATAATAAATAAAAAAAAAAACAATACCCGGGGTTGGGTTTCGTTATAGAATACTCAATATCTCTAAATAATTAATATAAAAGTAGTGATTTATTACTACGTCCTTTATGTCTTCCCAACTTGATAGTGATATCATGTGTAGATAAAAAAAATATACCTACCTGAAATAAATTCTCACATATATTTGTCATTATTGTAGTGTGTAGTGGGTCTTCACCACTTACAAAATGTCACATACAGTTTAATATTGGGTACTTAGTTTTTTTTGACTAATTATATCAATAAATATCAATATTGATGATTTAGGTATATTGTTTTAAGTTGACAATTAATTAAGTGGTCGCATAAAACGCACCCTTAAAAGTTCTTCAAAACGTAAGCTGTTTTTGAATTAATTCATAACACAAAAATACTAAAAAAAGAAAAATCAACAAAACATCAATAAAAAATATCATTTATTATTTTTATTTAGTCCCTTTTGTAGTTTTTAAACTCAAAACAAAACTTTATCGATTTGAAAGATCCTAAAATCGATGAAACTATATTTCAGTTTAAGCATTACGCACTATTATAAAAAAAAAAAAGAATAATCTTACAGCAGTATGCACTACGTACCCTCTGCTCACCCTGCGAGATATGCGTGATATAGCGTAAAATTATAAAAAAAATCCAACCTGTTTACTGCGATTGGTAGCGTTGTTCGACCGGCCCTGCCTGAGCACGTCCCGGTGCCTCGCGATCAGCTCCAGCACGGTGCGCTTCTCCAACTCGGTGAAGTTCTTGGAGCGCTCCTTGTGTCCGCGTCGCGCACGGATCGCGGACGCGCTACTGCGCGTCGACATATCACTCTGCGATAGATTTATACCAATTAATAATAGACTTAGGGCCAGTCGTTGAGCAGGGGCGCGAGCGTGTGACTGTAAACGCGAGAGGCTGTGGGTTCGATTCGGAGTCGAGAAAATTAAATGTTGAATATTTTCAATTCTTCGCTCTGAGGTCAAGCAGGCATTGTGTCCCGCCACTCAACACGCAATGCTTGCAGATTTCGGCCGAAAGTGAAAACTGGAAGTGTCACTCCGTCCCCATTAAAAAATGGGGACGGAGTGTCTTAACGCTAGGCCTTCCTTCTACCTACTTTGCTTTGTGCAGGATACAACATGAAGCTAAAATTTTAAAAAAATATCACAATGAAGTAACCGTAACAGTGGTTGATTCCATCAAAGCTAAGAGTGATAATTAATAATACAATTTTACAAATATTCTTAAACGCTGCGGCCGTACAACCTAAATAATAATAATCGATAATAATTTAGCTATAAAAAGATATTAAAATTTTCACATACTAAATCGCCTTTCAAACAAAAAATTACTTAAATTTAAATCATCCATTTAGGAGCTACGATGCCATAGACAGCCATACATACATACACACACACACACACACACACCCATACACAACTTACAACAACCCCCTATTTTGGTCGGGGGTTCAAAATACAAATTAAAAAAGACCCACAAAACTCACAAAATTGGCCACCACGAAGCACCGTTGGAACATTTCACCGCGTCACACACGCCACCACCACCACTACTAGTGAACGTACAACAACATCATATCTATGACCAATGACCATATAAAATTAGACTGATCGCAAAATGCTTTTGATTATTTAATTAGCAATTCGTAGGCTGTAGATCTTATTACTGTGAGCCAAAAAAAAAATCGGAGCACAGATAAAATACTGGTGCTACTTCTTAATAATTTATTGATTTTGGTGTGGCAAACATTTTTATTAACAATATCAGTTAAGTTATGGTTAATTGTCTGAATATATGTGATAGTATCGTTACAAACAAACAAAAACTCATTTAGAAAAAACAATAAAAACAAAAGATTTCGTCTATTTCTTTGGTTGCCATAAAAATCGGTAGGTGGCTTTCTCTGTCGAAATGTAAAGAGATTTATTTTTCTTCTAAAGAGCTGAGCGTTTAGTGACTCAGTTCTCATTTACAGGCACACTCTATTGAACTATGCATATGCTATACAGTACGCTCATATTAGAACGCCGAACTGTCGTAAGCGTACAACGTAAGTATGTTAAGTGGGCTACTTACAAATGTTTTTTTTTGAGTAAAAGATAAGAAATCTTTATATAATAACTCTCCTGCTTCTCAAAGAAATATATATACGTATATAAAACCTCTTCCGTTACTGAGTAACTGACAGGCAACGCAATGGAAGTTGATATAGACTGATCCTAACTAATAATAATTCATAGATTATAAATTTATAAATAGAAACGGCATCTCAAGACCGATCTCAGAGTTGAGAGCCGTTTATAAATACGAACCTAAGAGGGGAGTTCTCGAAATTCCAACGAGAACGGGTAAAACGAGATCCTCCATTTTACTTCTTAAAGTCCACGCAAACAAAATTGTCGGCGACGGCTAGTATACCAATAAATCAATGTTGAATGCCAGTTTATATCTGTCATATACCTACATTAGTATAGTGGACTACTTTTCATTTTTAACATACCTAAGTAGGTGTCGTTGTATATTTCTAGGAAATATAATATAGAAGTAGGTTTTATGTTGAACTAATTGTCAACCGTAAATTTGTAAGCGTGGTTATTAAGATTATATTCATTACATTCATTTAGCAGGGTAGGCAGACTGAACCTGGGAAGCTAACGTTGAGACACCCTGTTCCCCATTAAGGACATTTCCGCATCCAACTTTTCGCCGAATTCTTGAGACATTGCGTGTTGAGTGGCAGAACTCAACGCCGCCTTTTGACTAGTTATCAGTGCGAGTTACTGAAAATATTAAATATTTTATTCCTCCGAGTGAGAATGAATCCCACAACCGTCACGTTTACAGTCCTGGCCACGACGGTCTCATCGTTTTAAAAGTTTTAAAAAGATTCCTATAGTGAGTGAGTCTAGTCTTTATCTAATACAGCTTTTACCTTCTTCTTGCCACAAATTTTACCTACAGCTTCGCCGTGGTCAAATGGAGACAACTAAGAGTTGAGACACATTCTATATGTCCGAGAAAAGTTTCACCGCCGCAGGTAGGTTTCTACGTACAAATCCTTATTAAAAATAAATATTCAAATCGAACCAAAAGTTCCTGAGATTAGTGTCGTTAATAAAATAAATCTTTCAACTTGATAATATTAAGCATATATTTTGATTTGAGCTAAATAATTAATTAATCTCAGGCAAATCCTTACAATATTTTGTACTACGCAAAACATTAAAGGCAAAATATTTTCTCTAATAAAATCAAACTATGTATAACTTCCGCTGAACGGTTAGTGACATTAATTTAGAAGAGTTCGATGAGAAGATTAAATGTAAGTAGTTCGCACGATAAGTATGAAATATTTGAATTAATATGTAATTAGGTTGATTCTGCTTGTCCGAAAATTTCTGAGATCGAAATGGACGCACTGTAAACGCGGCGGTCGTGGGTTTGATTTCCACTCTGAGGAATTAATTGTTTTAATTTCCTTGCTAGGGTAACAAGACAATGTTCCGCCACTCAACACGAAACAAAAAATGAGTTGAAAGAAAGTAGAAAAGAAGGGGCGCCAAGTTCAATATAAAATTTTAAATAGTAATATAATGTAATGTATATGATTAGCGGACCCCACCTATAAATTGAAAATAATTTTAAGAATATATTCTTAAAATTATTTCTTAATATTAATTATTTTCAGTTTATGCGGTGAATTCTATTATAATAAACCATGAAACACGTGTTCAATGAAATATTTTTAAGTCTGAATTTCAAATTTTATAAAAATCGCTTAAGTTTATTTTACATTACACTAGGGTATGTAAAATATAGGTAGGTACTGCTAATGGCGCAGCGCCACGGTGTCTAACGGTAAACGCTGCCGTGAGCTGGCTGTGAGTATTATCCTTACTGAAGTTATAGATTATATTGAAATCATTTCTCAGTCTCAGATATTAGGCAGAAAGTGGGGAACGAGGTTTCTTAATACTAGGTGCCTAGTACCTACAGTACCTACTAAAACTATAATATAATAAAAACGAATTTAAATATTAGGTACTACCTGAAAGTAAGCACTCTTCTTCCACACTCACAAAAAAGAATTATTAATTGGCTTTTACAATTGAACCTGTCTGAACTAGACCATTAAGCTATCTCGTTTCTAGCACGACATTTTTTTTATATGCTATCAATCAGTGAGACCACCTAATATGGTCGCCAATACATGAGTGGCCTGAATGAAATGACTTTTTATAAAACAATGTATACAGAGTGTTTTTGTCAGCCCTACTTTAAATGAAACCTCAGTTTTAACTGCTCTATAAAAGCCTAATACAATTAAAACTGAAATACAGGTATGGATAAACATCGTGAAATGAAAAAAATATCCTACGTCTAAACTGTTGTAGTATCTTAATTAATTTCTTTAGGTATGGGTTTAAAATATTTTACCCTATATACTGTTTCCGTAAAAGGAGCGCTGACGCTTTCACCTGTATAATTTATATGAACAATTAGCTATAGAAAAAAAATGTAATAGAATAAATGAGAAAAAATACAGTTAGTTCATAATCGGGCTTTTTAGAAGAGGCTTGACAATTGTTATCATTTTAATATAAAACATATATGTTAAACCAGATCCATTGATTAAGGAACATATTAAAATGTGGTCAATTGCATATTAATGCAATTGACCACATATATTTACCCATCGTTACTGATGAAATTAAGGAGAAGTTAATAAGTGTTTTACTATATTTTTCAAGACTTGACCTAATGATTGTATTTCTAAATATAATTATAATAAAATCTGCACCTGTGGAACAAGGTTCAAAGTAATTGATAGTTAAACGCCGTATCAAGCAGTACTGTAATATTCCTTGATATTAATAATTTATTAACTCAGCATTTATAAAGTATTCGCTCAGCATCCATTGTGACGGGTTTATTATACAAATTATAAAGCGTATGTCACGATTCTCGAATTTTAAGTAGATAATGGCAGCGGCAGAAAAAAATAATAATCTAAGCATAAATATTGATAACGGAGTTTTATACGACAATGCAGTTTTAAAGTTCCTAATTAATAAAATTAATAAATTTATAATAGACATATTTACGCCATATGAAATTTTATAAGAAAAACTATTTTTTAATAGCTGTGAGTTGAAAACCCTCTAAAAAGTTAAGTTTCTCTATGTCGCCACTGAAACAGAAGCAAAAAAAACTAGATTTTTTCTTATCATTGAACAGCTCCAAAAAACATAGTATTCCACTTATAATTGTCCTTTGCAATAAACGATTAGTTACAAAATATAAACTAAGACCACTTTAAAACATCCCGACATGGAAAGCATTAATACAATTTGGCGATTTCAATACGATCCTATATCAGATAGAAATAACCTGTTAACTGAGGCATTAAACTTACAACTGGTTTCGTCAAGGATATTGTTAGACAAGACCTTATTTTAAACTTTATAATGCAAAGATTTCGAGTTATGCATATATGTCGAGGCAGCTAAATATATGTATTCTAACATTCTAGCTCAGTTTTATATTTACATAGATAATGGCTGAGATATTTTGAGACAAATTCATATGTCAAATGGCACAAAAGTGATGTGTCTAATCGACAGCTACTCCAAAAGATTATTATCCAATTGAAAATAACCGCATAAGTTATATAATATGAAAATATAATACACAAACTTTATAATATGTAGTATAATAGGGAAACTTAGCACTGATTTTGGATTTTCTGTACAATTCAAGGAAAAAATAAACAGTTACAAAGAGTAACTAAAGCAAATAAATGTATGATCACCAGCCATGTCTCATCATTTCTCTCTGGTGAAACAAAGTCCTACGTCGGTAGTGCGTCAGTGTTGGGCGGCACCAAGCCCGATGGTGGAAAGCGTTTCGGTGGAAAAGAAAGAGAATATTAAACAATATAGTAACTTGAATTTACAGTTATCATAATATAATATATATCATCTTAATATGAATAAAAATAATGTTCTTTTTTTTCATGTATATTATGATGCGGTGGTTGGTCGTCTGAATAATAAGGCAAAAAATGTAAGGAAAAATGGTATCAACTAGTAGTTTCAAATTTGCTTAATAACGGAATTTAACTGAAATTGTTTTTTTATCGTGATTTATATAGTAAATATTTCATCTCCTCGAGTGGGGATCGAACCCACAACCAGTCGGTTTTACAGTCACACTTTGTGCCCCTACGTTACGACTGGCCTCAAATAATAAATACACATAATTATAATAAGTAAAATTATTATTTGTAATTTAGAAAAAGCTTATTTGAGAGGATATTCATCAATTTAGTCAATATTAATTGCAATAAACTATCACAAGCTCTTTCTATTTTAATGAAGAAAATTGTGCCTAATCCCTAGATCTAAAATCTAATAATACATTAAATAATAATACAATAAAACACGATTGTGTTAAGGAAGAGGCCAGTCGTGACGCAGTGGCACAAAGTGTGACTGTAAAATCGACTGGTTGTGGGTTCAATCCTCACTTGAGGAAATGAAATATTTATTTACATTTATATTTTCATTTCTTCGCTCTGGTGTCGAGGAAAAGCGCGGCGTTGAGTTCCGCCACTCAACACGCAACGCCTCCAGAACTCGGCGGAAAGTGGGTAACGGAGTGTCTTAACACTAGGTTTCCTCTGCCTACCCTGCTGTGTGCGGAATACAGCTTGAAGCTGATTTTGATTTTAACATCACAAAACATAAATTAATTCACAAAATCTGTATCACTTGCCACATATTGTATGTATATTTATATAGTCTGACTTGTGGCATTAAGACGACATTCCAATAGTAAATGACTAAAAAGAAACACAAAAACTATCTGCCCACTGATTTTGCACGTATTGAATGTTAGATGTATTCAAATGATCGAGCTAACATATTTAATTGTGAGTTTAAATTTAAGTATTCATTATTCAACGTACGTTCCTGGAGATACTAAAAGGCAATATCTTACTAATATACTAATAGTTGTTATATAACAGTACTACAACAATAACTATAAATTCTTTTTCATTTTAAATATATGAGGTCAGTCTCGGTGCAGGGGCACAAGTGTGTAATTGTAAACGCGACTGATTGTGGGTGCCACCCTCATGGGTGGGTGCGAGGGAGTTCGCTCTGGTGTAGAGGCCAAGCCCGGCGTTGAATTCCGCGACTCAACACGCAATGTCTGAATAAGTAAGCGGAAAATGGGGAACGGAGTGTCTTAACACAAAGTTCCTTCTGCCTACGCTGCTGTGTGCGGGATGCAACGTGAAGCTGATGTTACATATATTTACAATTTGAGATCGTGGCACAGGGGCACAAGCGTCAATTGTGGGTTCGGGCCCCACTCGCGGGAATGGAATATTCAATATTTTAATTTCTCTGGTGATCTGGCAAAGCGTAGCGTTGCATAAAAAACATAAAAAATAAAATAAAACAATTAACAAAATATTAACGTTTTAAAAATAAAACACACTTAAAACACATCTCATCAGTTTTTAACTTGGCACCCATTTTTACATTAATTATACAAGAAATATTATTTTCTGAAAATCATATAACTATTATTCTATTACGTATTATTATTCTATAATTCGTATTACGCTGTGGAAAGCAACAACAAAATGTCGCCTGCAATTATATCACACGTGAGCAGCGTGAAACCTAACGCCTACTATAATACAATGCGAACAAGATTTTTACTGTACGCGTTCCTAATGAATAAAACTTGTTAGTTTTATTCATTAGGAAACCGTTGTGGTGTAGTGGTTAATCGTCTGACTATTAACGAGATCATTGTGGGTTGGTTTCCAACTCAAGGAAACTAATTATTTTTAAATGTCCGCTTTGGTATGATAAAAAGTGTCATTACTCCACCACTCTACGCGCGGTGACTCAAAAATTAGGCAGAAATTTGATAACGGAGTGTCTCATCACTAGGTATGCTGTGGCAACCCCGCAACTGCGGAACAACAGCCTTAAGCTAAAATATAAACTAACTCATTATCGTCGGTATTTCGAGTTATTTATTAAGATGGTGATATATTAATTTGTCATCAAATATTTACGATATTTTTTATTTTATTTTAAAATAACACAATTCAGTTTATTCGGCTGAGAACGTTAAAGAATAATTACATACATAATAATGTTGTTTAAGCGGGCGAAGCCTGTCGACGAGGGCTGTCGCTGTTATTTATATAATGCACAAGTTGTGGCACGCAACTTCGTTTGCGCCGACTTGACAAAAAATCCAAAGGGAACCCCGGCTGAATCGCTGGTTAAATAAATTAGCGTTTCTCAAATAACAAGTACAGTACGCTCGACGACTAGTGGCCGCCCTAAATATTTTTTTATTATATTTATATTTTAATTCGACCATACAGGTTTCTGAATTTAAGCGCTCGGGAAGAAAAATATTATGAAAGTAAGAAAAAACCTACAATCAAATCTGCGCAGCCATCAGCAGCTAAATTCAGGGCGGCCACGATTCGTTGACCGTACTGTAGTCTAGTTTGCACATATACATACTTATGATATAATATATTACATATGTATAGTGAATTATGATATGATATAACCTTTATATGTCACGCGTCCCATACATATTCATGTCGCGGGTTATTTTGAACGGACTCAGCTTTTTGATTGTCTTATAAGGACTTTTAGATACGATTTTAACAATTACCAATTTAGATTTTAATTTTATCTATACTTATAAAGCTGAACAATTTGTCTGGTTAAACGCGCTAATATCAAAAACTACTACTCCAAATTGAAACAATCCATTTGTATTGGATAGTGCTATTTATAGAATAAGGTTGTATATAGGTTATCTATACATAGATTATAGGTTATATTATTTCACGTTTGAGTGTGAATTATTTGACGCACTTATAATGTATCATATGCCATATACAAGTCTTGAGATATTTTGATTTGACCATGCAAACAAAGCCGTATGTAAAAACTAAAAAAAAAACCGCCCGAGTGCGGGTTGGACTCGCGGACGAAGGGTTCCCTACTATTATCTATACGAATGGCAAAAAAATGCGTTTTTTGTATGGGAATCCCCATTAAATATTTATTTTATTCTTCTTTATTTTTTTTTGTTATAACGGCAGAAATAGATCTTCTGTGAAAATTTCAACTATCTAACTATCATGGTTCATGTGATACACTGCACAGTCATACTGCGGAGTGATATTACTATAGTGTATTCATTTGGGCTTGAGACAAAATGTAAGCAAAGAAAACAAAGTTTCTCAAGGGTTTCAAAAAATTACATAAACAGTTATAATTATATAGAAATGTAAAATAAAATAAAAAAAATACTCTGTAATTTATTAGTATTGAAAGTTTAAGAAATAAAGTCCTTTTTGCGAAAAATATTATTATTATAATTTTAGAATATGCACTAATAAATTTCGTTTGCGGAAGTCTTTATTCAATTCGAGATCCTACATATTAACAGTTTTTTGTTGTTTAGCATATTTTAAAGTTTAACGAGCACTTCTATTGATTTAAATCTCATATATTTGTAGTAAAGTTCAATTATTGGAATACATTTACTATATTGAGTAGATACCTTCTCTTTTTTTAGCGTCACGCTGTCTTACAAATAGAGGGGAACGAACGTGGGAATTTAGTGTTAGGATGATTAACTAACTCAACGCCGCGTTTTGTTTCGTTATCAGAGCGAGATATTTCATTTCTTCGGATGGGCATCGAACTCACAACCTGTCGCATTTACTATCACATGCTTACCCTTGCCCCTGCGCCACGACTGGCCTCACCAACTTACCAGCTGGCGATACCTACTCGATTAGTAAGTATTCTTATAGATTTTTAAGCCAAAGCTCGGTTCCATTGTTACGAGTCTCGTCTGCATCAGATAAAGCACAAGTGCTATAATGTGTATTTTAAGTCAAAAGCAATTAAGCAATAAGGAAGTGTCTGACGCTGTACACGATGCTTGTAGGACTATTTACAATCGGGGTAATGTATATATAGCTAAAAGAAAGTGGGAACCTGGCGTTAGGACACTTTTTTTCTCTACATTTCCCCGAATTCTGGAGACATTGCGTGGCGGTGGAACGCGACACCGTGATTTTGCCTCGCTATCAGAGCGAATGATGAAAATATTTAACATTTCATTTCCTCGAGTGGGAATCCATCCCACAACCTGACGCATTTACTATCGCATTATTGTGCCCATGCGGCAAGACTAATCATTTCTCAGAGTGGGGATCGAAGCCCCATTATCCTATATACAAAAAAGCTTGTCCACTGTGCTTCGATAGTGTAAAATAAATTATAAAAAATCTAAATTAAATCAGCTTCACGCTGTATCCCGCACACAGCAGAGTAGGCAGAGGGAACCTAGTGTCAAGACACTCCTTTCCCCACTTTCTACCGAATTCTGTAGGCATTGCGTGTTGAGTGGCAGAACTCGGCGCCGCGCTTAATCTCGACACCAGAGCGAAGAAATGGAAATAAAAATTTAAGTAAATATTTCATCTCTTCGAGTGGGGATCCAACTCACAACCAGTCGGTTTTACAGTCACACTTCGTGCCGCTGCGCCACGACTGGCCTCAAATAAATAAAAAAATATATAATACATATAAATGTATAAAATTCCACCCTTGCAGAGTGAATGACAGACGAAACTACTGAATTGAAAAAGTTGAAATCTAGGTGGACGTTATCGATCCTTAAAGTCCGTTTAATTAAGTCTACTTTACGTCTTATTACACAGACAGAGTCGCGGGCCACCACTACTTTTATAATATAAATTAACAACTTGTTCTAAACGTATCACAGCTTAAGTAAAGTGAAATATCTATTAAATAAAATATAATCGGAAATTGGAAATCATTAATAATTTACACGTGTATCATACAAAAAATAATGTAATTAATTTTATTATCAATTTCTATGTTATACGAGCCGTCTTGACGTAGGGTCAATTACCTATATTGTTACAAGTTACCCCAGTATTACGTTTTCTCATAGCTTCACGCTGTATCCCGCATGCTGGCATGGTTGGCAGAGGGAACCTAGAGATAAGACACTCAGTTCCCATAATGTCACAATTAATCTTATTATCAGAGCCAGGCAATGAAAATAATTCTCCGAGTGAGAATCGAACCCACAACCTATTGTTTTTAGGTAGGTCACTGTGCCGCTGCGCCACAATGGCCGCACCAAAATTACGTGTATAACGATATCTGAAAAGATACTGAACACATTTTGATGAAACTTGGACTGTTCTCTAAGTTAGACAACTTTTTTATCATCACAACTTAACCCGCATATTTCAGGGTGGACAGTGGGAACCTACTCTTAAAACACTCCGTTCTGCACTTTCCCACGAATTCTTGAGGCTTGCGTGTTGAGTGACGCTGTGCTACTGTAAGGAAGGATACCTTGAAGCTAAGACAGTGTAAGGAAGGAGATCTTGAAATTCATAGAAATTAACCAATATTATAAAAACCAAGCGAGCTAAACCGCGACCGGGAATCTAATTTTAAATTATTTACTTAGAAAGCTCATCTAAAATATAATAAATCATATACAGCACTTATTTCTCTCTTCTGGTCTAGTAGAAGTGGTTAGGAAGTTTTTTCGGTCAGAATGAACAGAACGGCCTTTAGTGTTAGCATTTAAAATAACTGGTTTAGATACATTCGTTATAAAATTATAATGTGAACTTGTTTTATAAAAAATTGTAACGTTCTATTTAAAGTTAAGGCAGCCTGTTTAGATATCGCAAAAGCACGGGTGATTGAGCTTCTTCGATAACATACTAGCGACTCACACGCAGCTCCGCTTGCTTAAACTTATTGTAATATTATAGGCAAGTTAAAGAAGACCGGCACGACTAACTGTAAAACGCAAGGGTTGTGGTTTGATTCCCGATTCCAAGATAGCCCTAACCACATGTACCTACATGCTACCTACACATATTATATGGACTATCCAACACAAAAATATTTTTTCATTTGAAACTGGTAATTTCTGAGATTAGCGCGTCCGACACAAACAAATTTTTCAGCTTTATAATATTAGTATAGAATAGAAGTACGTATAGATTATCTGTAATATATGTAAAATCAACGTATTCCTATTATATTCTTAGTGAAGACTATAAATGTAAAGGGCGTTTTAACACATTTACACAAAGTCTTAAATTTTCAGGATAGGATATATACTCCGTTTTCCGTATAGTGGTCGGATTCGAGACATGGTGTGTTGAGTGGCGGAACTCAACGCCGCACTGTGTCATATTATAAAAAAATATTATTAAGACTTTTCACTTCATATTCATAATTTTTTGGGGTTCCGTACCTTTTAAGGAAAAAGGAAACCTTCATAAGATCACTTTGTATCACGTTAATTTATAAGAAAATTGAGGCCGTTTATATAGCAAAAAACGCGTATTTCGAAGATTATTTTCGAATTAAAATTAATAAGGTACGATTGACCTAGAATTATAAAATTTGGCAGCTAGCATCTACAGGTAGTACTAGTTCAGGAAAAAATCTCAAAAGTATACATTTGTGATTAAATTAAAAAAATATAGCCTTAAGGAATTTGGTATTAAAGCCGCTAGTTCAAATGAGATATCAGATGAAAAGGTTCTTTTTTTTTACGGAAAAGGATAAGGCAAACGAGCGTTCAGGTCACCTGATGGTAAGTGATTACCGCCGCCCACGACCCCGTGCAACACCAGAGGAGCTACAGGTGCGGTGCCGGCCTTTAAGGTGGAGATGGACGCGGTTTTTTGAAGGTACCCATGTCGTATTGACCTGGAAACACTGCCGCGGGTAGGCCATTCAGAACACTCCCCATTATAAATGCGGTAGAGAACGCACAGCGAGGAGACGTCCCTACGCAAAGCCAAAGTGTCAAGCTTTTTACAGATCATTGGGTCCCCAATGATTCGAGTGGCTCTACGTTGTATGCGATCAAATGGTCCAAGCTGATACTGGGGTGCACTAGACCAAAGATGAGGACAGTACCCCATATGAGGCCGAACCTGGGCCCTATATGGGTTCTGGCTAAGCTAAGCTAAGAATTTCAGAAAAAAATCGAGACCTAATCCGAAATAGGAAAGGAAAATAATTCATTCCACTAACCCACACCCACTCGAAATCGAACCCACAACCGTCGCTCTACCGCTGCGCCACGATCTCAATATTAAATTCAAATATAACAAAAGTATCTTCGCATCATCTTTTGTTCGCATATCAATTTTTTTTAAAAGGGTAATTTCTCAACTATGTCTCTCCTTCACGTACTGTTAAGGTGAATAACCAGTGTGAACCGTTCCACGAGGCGTAATTTTATAGGTTTTATGGCACGTCATCATTAGCTACTAATTTTTATTACCATTAATTTAATCAATGTATAATATTGAGATGTCAATTAAACGATGTCAGTGCTACTTAATAGGAGAAATACCTATCGCAGGTTCGATTTTTTAAGTCGTATCCAGGGTACACAGAGGGGACCTAGTGTTAAGAAAATTATTTTTCCATTTTCCGCTTACTTTCCTAGACATTGCCTGTTGAGTAACGGAAAGCCCACTTTGGACCACAACCGTTACGTTTATTTTATATGATATATCATACTATCAAACTTAAATTTAAAAAAAATAAAAATTAAATTAGCTTCACGCTGTATCCCGCACACAGCAGGGTAGGCAGAGGGAACCTAGTGTTAAGACACTCCGTTCCCCACTTTCTGCCGAATTTTGGAGGCATTGCGTGTTG
>DWLH01001052.1:0-14734 GCA_018249795.1 Heliconius telesiphe telesiphe
ACATAACCCGCTTGAACCCCCCCTCTTTCTCGGGTTGGTATTCGTAAAAGGATTTCCTCACGAAAAAAAAAAAAAAAAAAGGTTCTAAGATGCGAGGAAAACACAACCCATTGTGTACAAAAAAAAATTGAAATTCAATAAGCGCGAATTTTACATCTCATGCTTTGTTCATAGTCTTAATTTGGTAGTAAACAATGCAGCAAATATTGCACACGAAGCTGTGAATTTCTTCAATATACCTAATTTAAGAAATTCACGTTTTCTTTTCATCATCCACGAAAAAGTAGGTGATAATTTGTAAGCATTTACAAGATTTAAAATTAAAAGCTTTAAGTGCCACATAATAGTCGAGCAGAATAGATGCAGTTCAACTATTACGGTTTTACCTCGAAAAATATTTGATGTTTTGCTGGACGTATATGATAATTCGTCGGAATGGGATTTTACTAAATCTCATAAAGCTCATTCGTTTGCTTTGAATATTTAAAATTAGAGATTTATTTGCTCTGTTGTCATTTGGTTCGATATTTTAAAGAAGTTAATGCTCTCAGCAAAATTATGCAGAGCCCTAGTGTGAATAATCAAATATACATTCATTTATTAAATAAATTGATTGATAAATTACACGATAATTATAGAATATCACACGGCTGAACATTTTGAAATAATTTTAGCAAAAGCTTCTTTTAGAAGCTTTTTTAATGAATACATTTTGTCCAAGAAAAAATCAACATTATTTTCATATGATCACAAAGGTGAAGTTATAGTCACTAAATTCTAATTGAGAGTAGAGTTTTATTTTAGAATTGTATATCAAACAATAATTTATATAAAGGGTAGAATCGAAATGCTAAAAGCGTTTAATGACGTATTATATTTTGCCTTTAAAGCGTTATTTATTTAATTATTCGAACGATGAGTTAAAACATTGCAAAATTTTAAATGTATAGCCTAAAGATGATTTGTTATATGAAATCATTGCCACAAACCCTATTAAAATATATTTTCACCAATGACTTAATTTCACCAATTCCGAACACAGCAATAGAGCTAAGAATATTACTTACACTACCGGTTTCAGTCACGTCTGGCGAAAGATTCTTTTCAGAAGAATGCACCAGCAAAGACTAAATAATTTAACTATAGTTTCAATAGAACATGAAATCTAAGACAGTTTGGATATAAGAACTTTGATAGACGATTTTACAAATATGTATAAAAGCAAGAAAAGTAATTTTTTTGTAATAAAAATAAATGTTTTATTTTCTTTAAGTTTAATTTATTATTTCCCATCATATTGAATAAAAACATTGGAATAACACTTTAAATATGTTAAAAACCTTAATGTACCCTACATCGTACGGACGTATTACGTTAGAGCAGGGGTTCCCAACCTTTTCTTGATCAAGGACCACTTTTATATCATTCTTGGTAGCAGGGACCACTATGTATGTAGGTATAATAAAAATTAACTGTAAAATCGTTCGCGGACCATATTTAGGCTTCTGCGGACCACTGGTGGTACGCGGACCACTGGTTGGGAACCACTGCGTTAGAGGAAGAGACACGAAGATTTATGAAGTACCAAATACTTTATTTAGGAAAAGCACATAACGTTTCTTACTATGCTTTATCCGCTCTTATCTATTTAATTTACAAACATGACTTTATTAGATGTTAGTTGTTTCTTTAAATTGTTATGGGTATTAAACATTCGATATGATTCTGATTTTGTTTTTTATAACACATGTTATAATCTCAGAAAAAAATATTTAGTTTCAGAAAATAAAACTATGCCTAGTATCTAAAAGGAGTGACCACCTATCCTAAAACTGTTCGCTCGTAGTATGACTTAGCTTCCAATATCTCTTCCATTAATAATAATGAAGAAATTTTGAAAAAGGACTAAAAAGCCAACTACCCATCCAAGTACTGACCGAGCCCGACGTTGCTTAACTTCGGTGATCGGATGAGAACCGGTGTGTTTAACGTGGTATGGGCGTTGGCGATTTGTTGGCTTTTTCCAAAGGACTGAATACTGTTTGATAATGTCGCAACGGAACCTTAAATTGACAAAAGGCAAACAAAATTAATATGTAGAGCTCCTTATATTTGATAAGTTTAAGAATAAAGCAATCAACAATCAAGGTATAGGAAGAAAGAAAATCACTTTAGCTTTATGCTTTCTTCCGTAATTATCTGCCACTTTTAAAAACAGTAAACTAATTATATTTTTATTGATTTAAAAAAATATATATTGAAATAACCTGGAATACTATATTATAATTGCTTATTTTATAAAGGTTCCATGGTGTAATGGTGAGCACTGGATTTTGAATCCAATGGTCCGACATCAAATTTCGGTGGAATCAGATTTTTTAAAATATACAAATACAGAAAATATTATCTGATTCAAGTTTCATTGAGTTTTTTGTTTCTCGTCTAAAATTTATGTTTCTTCAGTATCTGCAGGTAGTACTAATTCAGGAAAAGATCTGAAAACTATATATTTGTGGTTAAGTCCTTAAAAAATAACAGCGTTAAAATGGGGCAAAATTTGATATTAAAACCGCCAGTTCAAGTGAGGTATCAGATGAAAGGGTTCTGGCTAAGTTAAGCCTGAATTTCAGAAAAGCTCAAGACCTCGAATTTTTGTACAGAATTCTCGGGGGAGAGCGAGCCTGACTCGCGCTCATACTGTTTTTTTCTGTAATGTATTTAATTTTCATATTTATTTTTCTGTAAATTCTCACTTCTTGCCAAGCTTCATAATTCTGAGTCAAGTGAAGGTACACTATAACTTTTGGTTTGGTTTTGGCGATTTTCATACAAAACAGCTAATAATACTTGAAAGCTCAATTCTGCTGTGCTGTTAGTGATGTTAGATCTGAATTTAATATTTAATATTAATTTCAGCTTCGTACTTCTGCACGACATTTAGAACAATGGGCTTGACAGTCGGACACATATATAGACAGACAGACAAACAACAAAGTGATCCTACAAGTGTTTTCTTTTTCTCTTGAAGTATGGAATGAAATCCTAAGCATAATCATAAATTAAACCAAGGTGGCAGTTTAGAGCAAAGTAAAAACTAAAACTGGTTTTAAATAAAGAAAATAATTAATTAAGAAATATAGATTTTTTGCTTAAAACGCAAAAAAGTTAACGACACGCAGTGTTCCCAGGGCAGACCGCGCCCGACGTTGCTTAACTTCGGTGAACTGACGAGAACCGGTGTTGTGATCAACGTCGTATGGACGTTGGCATCAATCTATCTGATGAAGTCACAATACAAAAAAATAGACAATCGGAAAAATCTAAATTCAAAATGCAAAAAGGGAATATGTAGAATTTCTTGAAGAACAAACTGACTGACAGAACTGACTCAGTTGTTCCTGTTACGTATATCATTACTTTTTGTACAGAAATGTTAAGTAGGTAGGTTCATAATGTAATCAAAATCAAAATATTCTTTACTCAATTTGGCCATTACAAGTACTTTTTCCTATACAATAAATTTCAGGACTGACCATTGAATTTGCCACACATTTACATCTCACTTCTTTTATCGCTCAGTAACTCTATCGATGAATATTGATAGAGTTATTGAGGGTATCTGAATAGTAATAATGTCTTCCCTCTTTTAATTCTGTTATAAATAATATATACTACTGACAACAAAATAAGTGTTATTTTATATTTTTGGTGTATAACGAAAATTTTTAATTGGGATATGAACTTCCTAAGATTTTCTACGGCCTGGTAGCAGTATAATTAGTTATTATATATTAATAGTATTTAAAATCAACTTCACGCTGTAGCCCGCAGACAACAGGGTAGGCAGAAGGAACCTAGTGTTAAGACAGTCCATTCATCATTATCCGCCTATTACTTTCTCGAGGCATTGCGTCTTAAGTGGCGGAACTCAACGCCGTACTTAGCCTCAACACCTGAGCAAAGAAATTAATATTTTAATTTAAACATATATTAATTTTTATCCCATCCAAAATTAATCGCGTTTACAATCACTCACTTGTGCCCCTGCGCAACGACAGAAGCTTCATATAAATAAATAAAATATACAAGAAATATCAGGTTCTATCGAAATTTGAACTTGGATTAGTGGATTTAAAGTCCAGAGTGCTCACCATTACATCATTCGTAATTATTATTAGAATAAGTACTTACATTATACCGACTGTTTAATAACGTCGTCTTTGATAAGTAGATAATTCAGTAAGATATTTTTTTTGTTTAATATTTTACAAAAATTCTTACTATATATAATTTTTACTATATATAAAAATTCTTACTATACATCACGAGCTTCAAACCAAAGAGAATTATCCACAAAATATAAATTTTTGCTGGAGCCACAAAAACTTTATAAAACTGTTATATTTTTAATAATACAATAATTCGAGGCCAATCGTGGCGCAGGGGCGCAAAGTGTGACTGTAAAGTCGACAGGTTGTGTGTTCGATACCCACTCGAGGAAATGAAATATTTATTTACATTAATATTTTCATTTCTTCGCTCTGGCTTCATAAAAGCTTCATAAAAATAACATTAATCGCCAAAAAATAACAGGTTCCACCGAGATTTGATCTCGCATCGCTAGATTCAGAGTCCAGAGTGCTCACCATTACACGATGGAACCGTGTAGTTGTAGTCATCTATATTATATAGCTAATATTGCTAACCATACAAGTCTTTGGTAAAATTAAAACAATTGTGCAAACAATTTTCTGAAATAAAGGTAATTGTAATTTATTATAATTGCTTGTTATATAACGGTTCCATGGTGTAATAGTGAGCACTCTGGACTTTGAATCCAGCGATCCGAGTTCAAATCTCGGTGGAACCTGTTATTTTTTGCCGATTAATGTTATTTTTATGAAGGTTCACGTAAATATTCTAAAATCCTCTTGAATAAATAAGTCTAAAAGTTTACAAGTGTCAATAAGCCGTAGTTTTATAACAATACTATTTCTTAATACCATTTTGCACATAATAAAAATTACAGTAAAATAAAGATTTAATTATATCTCCACTTCTTGATTGTAACTTTTAATTCCTTAACACTACATAATGTTTCTTTATGTGCGATTATTAAGTAGAGTAATGAGTTAAAATTTACCTTTAATTTGCTCTATATAAAAATAAATATTTGTTACTTATTTAAAAACAGCAATATTTGATAGCAAAAAGCCAACAGCACGCAGTGTTCCCAGGCGGTACCCATCCAAGTACTGACCGCGCCCGACGTTGCTTAACTTCGGTGATCGGACGAGAACCGGTGTGTTCAACGTGGTATGGACGTTGGCGATAGCTTTTTCTAAAGGACTAAAAATTATCTGATAAAGTCGCAACGGAACCTTAAATGGACAAAAGGCAAACAACATTTATATGTAGAGAAAATCCTTAAAGATGAATTATTTAAGAACAAATCTTGCAAAATATTATGAAACCTGAATTAAAGTGAAGAACAACGTTTTATTATAGGTATAAATAGCAATGTAGGAAAGCAAAACCACACACGGCGCGTTCAACCATCAAGGTGTAGGAAGAAAGGAAAAGCCTTTTAGCTTTTTTCTTTCTGTAAAAATGCGCTTTTTTAAATAACCAAGAATACTCACCACAAATATATAAATAATTTTCATAGCTTTTTCCCTTATAGTAACATCTTTGAATAATTTACGAATTATTAAAGGCTCCAGCTAAAATTTATATTTTGTGGATAATTCTCTTTGGTTTGAAGCTCGTGATGTATATATAGTAAGATTTTTTGTAAAATATTAAACAAAAAAAATATCTTACCGAATTATCTACTTATCAAAGACGACGTTAAAAAACGGTCGCTATAATGTAATTACTTATTCTAATAATAATTACGAATGGTGTAATGGTAAGCACTCTGGACTTTAAATCCACTGATCCGAGTATAAATTTCGATAGAACCTGATATTGCTTATATATTTTATTTATTTATATGAAGCTTCTGTCGTTGCGCAGGGGCACAAGTGTGTGATTGTAAACGCGATTAATTTTGGATGTGATACAAATTAATATTTGTTTAAATTAAAATATTCATTTCTTTGCTCAGGTGTTGAGGCTAAGTACGGCGTTGAGTTCCGCCATTTAACACGCAATGCCTCCAGAAAGTATTAGGCGGATACTGATGTATGGACTGTCTTAACACTAGGTTCCCTCTGCCTAACCTGTTGTGTGCAGGCTACAGCGTGAAGTTGATTTTAAATACATATATTTATTATACTGCTACCAGGCCGTAGAAAACCTTAGGAAGATCATACCCCTATAAAAACTTTTCGTGATACACCAAAAATATCAAATAACACTTATTTTGTTGTCAGTAGTATATATTATTTATAACAGAATTAAAAGAATGAAGACATTATTACTATGCAGATACCCTCAATATTAATCGATAGAGTTACTGAGCGATAAAAGAAGTGAGATGTAAATGTGTGCCAAGTTCAATGGTCAATCCTGAAATTTATTGTACAGGAAAAAGTACTTGTAATGGCCAAATTGAGTAAATAATATTTTGAAATTGATTACATTATGAACCTACCTACTTCAAATTTCTGTACAAAAATATACGTAACAGGAACAAATGAGTCAGCGAAGCTTCATAAAAATAACATTAATCGCCAAAAAATAACAGGTTCCACCGAGATTTGAACTCGGATCGCTGAATTCAAAGTCCAGAGTGCTCACCATTACACCGTGGAACCGTTATAATAATATACAATTGCCTTCATTTCAGAAAACTTACAAGCTTACAATCACATATTTTGGGAGTATAAGTTTCTCTTCAATTGGAGGTTTCGAGCTTATTCTGAAATTCAGGCTTAGCTTAGCCAGAGCCCTTTCATCTGATACCTTATTTGAACTAACGGCGTTAATGTCAAATTTTGCCCCCTTTTAAGGCTATTATTTTTTAGGATTTAACCACAAATTTATAGTTTTCTAGTACTACCTATAGATGCTAGTTGCCATATTTCATAATTCTGGGTCAACCGGAAGTACCCTATGAATTTTGATTCCCTCTATAGTGCCAAAATGCGTGTTTTGTGTACACGCTAATATGTTTTTTATCTGGAAATCAAGGAGACGTAGTGTTGCCTGAGTTTATTTCAACTCGATATCTCCATGCGTTCCTGAAATAAATGGTCTTGAGAGACAGACTAACGGACAACAGAGTGATCTTATAAGGGTTCCTTTTTTCCTTAAAAAGTACGAAACCCTAACAATTAAATTTATTTAAAGTTAATTTAATATAAAATGAGGCCAATCGTGGCGCAGATGTACAAGCGTTTGAGTGTAAGCGCGACAGATTTAAGGAAATACGGAAATTTAAGTTACAACTACGGTGCATAGAGTAGGACGTTTTCTTACAACGCCACGATTATCATCTCATAAATTATTGCTAAATTAATGTTTATTTAAGGTAAATAATATAAAGAATATGAGAAAGATCAATATGAGCAGCAGGGCATGGCGCAGGGACATATGTATGTGGCTGTAATGCGACGATTGTGGGTTCGATTCCGACTCGGAGGAATGAATCATAATTCAATCAAATAATAATTTATTATAATAATATTTTCATTTCTTCGTTCTGGTATGTTGAGCCCCGCCACTCAACACGCACCGCCTCTTTACACAAGACTAACAGCCCTTACAATTCTTTTATTATGCTGCATTTGACATAAGATAATCAATATAAACTATATAATCAATGTAATTTATATAATTTTGAGAAAGTGCAATAAAGAAAGACGAAAGTGCATTGCTGCTTGCGAGGACGAGGGACTCGTGCCTATGCTTGCGGCCGTAAACGGAGCGTTGAATTATTTTAAATTTACATACATTTTCTCAAAAAATTTACGTTCAAATTTCATGCTATAAAACCCAAAGCATATCTTCATAAAATTTCCTGGAATAACTTTCGCTAATAAGTTTCAATATCTTTATCAAATAAAAAACGTTGAAATATCAACTTGCAATTTACAATTATTTTTGTCACAAAATATCGTATTGTGACTTATTTATAAGAGAAAAAAAAGATATAGATATACAGTATCGCGGACTTTTTTATAACTAATAAAATAATAAAAAAAGTCCGTCCCATACAATGTATTGACATATATTTTACTATTTTTGCAGCGCATGCGCTTAAAGTAATTCGATGGCGTTTATTATTAATGTTATTTCGTTATTTAAGGTTAACTAAGATTTACACCGTAATGCTATATAGCCTATAGCACTTCTTTAGAGCGTAGTTTTCATACAAAACCAAAAATAAGTAAATCGGACCAGTAGATTCAGAGATCTTAGCGTTTAAACAAACAAACGAAACTCTTCTGCTTTATTATCTTAAATGTAAAATTCTCGTGTCACAATGTTCGTTCCCGTACACCTCCGAAACGGCTTGACCGATTCTCATGAAATTTTGTGAGCATATTGAGTAGGTCTGAGAATCGGCCAACATCTATTTTTCATACCCTTTAGTGATAAGAGTTGTCCACCCTTAACATTTTTTATTAATTTTGAGCGTATTTTGCACGATCGACGGAATCGACGACGAAGTCCAGTATATTCCACGGCTCGGCCGCGTCTCGGCGCGGTCGGACCCAGCGGTTAGGGACCGTTAGCTCCCTTAGATTAGTCTCATTATTGTCCCCAGTCGCGGCTTCACGTCGCGGCTGGCTTTGTTTAGCATAGGGAAATTCCCAGCCCGCTCGACGATTGTAAGCCGAGGTTCGAGCCCCGCAGGGGGCGCCCTTACAGTCGTCGACTCCTCTCAAGCAGCCAGGTAGTGCTTGCATTTCTTCTGGGACAGAGTATCCTCTTCCCTACCCACCCGGTGTCGCTGTAAAAGCCAATAGGGCTAACAGCATTTACCTCAAGTCCGAAAAAAAAAAAAAAAAAAAAACGTCTTGGTTATATGACTGATGATAAGTTAAATAGTTTTAAGGCACTATTGTTCATAGTACAAACAACAAATTAAACAAAATTGGATTGTTGGTGATGGTTATCTTAAAAAAATCCAAAAAATCCTTATAGAAATTACGATAATGTATTAAAAAAATCATATTAGAAATCATTATAGTTGTCAGTCAATTCTGTTTATTAAATCAATAATCATGTAATTCAAGCGGGCTAAGCCGCGGGCGGGCCGCTAGTATTAGTATAGATTTTGTAAGTATGTCAACTAACAGGTACTACAATTAGAAAGTAATTTACCGAAATTTGTATTAAGTTTAAGATACTCGTGTTTACAACTTTACACTATGTACTATACAGCAGTCGTGGCCGAGCGGTTAAGGCGTCTGACTAGAAATCAGATTCCCTCTGGGAGCGTAGGTTCGAATCCTACCGACTGCGATTTTTTTATTAATCATAATTGCAGTAAATACACATGTTTTTATTAATGTGATATTGATAGAGTGTCATTTACGCTATAAGAGGCGTAATAATAATCTGTACTCATTTTTAAAATCCTGTTATGAATAATATATACTACTGACAACAAAATAAGCGTCATTTGATATTTTTGGTGTACCTATCACGAATATAGTTAAATTTTCTACGGCCTGGTAGCAGTATAATAAACATATGTATTTACATGAATTAAAATCAACTTCACGCTGTGTAGGCGAGTCGAGTAGGAGAGTCTTAACACTAGGTTCACTCTTAAACTAGTGTTAAAACTCTCCATTCAACATTATCCACCTATTCGAATTCTGGAGGCATTGTTTACAATCACACACTTATGCCCCTGCGCAACGACTGAAGCTCCATATAAATCAATAAAATATACAAGAAACATCAGGTACCATCGCAATTTGAACTCGGATCAGTGGATTTTAAGTCCAGAGTGCTTACCATTACAAAATTCGAAAAAATACTATTAGAATAAGTACCTACTTACATTATACAGACCGTTTTTCAATGCTGTCTTTGATAAGTAGGTAATTCGGTAACATATTTTTCATATTTTTCCAAAATTCTTAGTATATATACATACAACACGAGCTTCAAACCAAAGAGACTTATCCACAAAACATATATTTTAACAGCAGACACAAAAAAAATATATAAAACTTTATAAAAGTTTTTAATAAGTACATTTCAAATAATGAAATGATAATGTTTTTTGTATTTATATATTAAAAAAACAGGTTCCACCGAGATTTGAACTCGGATCGCTGGATTCAAAGTCCAGAGTGCTCACCATTACACCATGGAACCGTGTTAAAATAAGGCATTATAATTAATTCCAATTACCTTTATTTAGGAATATTGTTTGTACAAGTGTTTTATTTTTGTATAAGTATTACTTGTAATAAGAAATATTTATATAGAATCTCATATTCTACAATGAAGAGTAAAAGGGAGAGAAAAAACAACTTACAATATAACGTAAGGCTTGATACTTTGGCTTTGCGTAGAGACTGTGCGTTCTCTATCGCATTTATCATGGGGAGTGTTCTGAAGAACTGTTTGACCTGTTAGCTGCCGCCGAATTTTCTAACCGCACAGTACGTCACAAGTTAAAATATCATCCACACCACCTGGATACGTGGCAATCCACTACTGTGCGGTTTCGTAGGAACTTCCTTCCACGCGCCACGGAACTGTGCAATGGCCTACCCCCGGCAGTGTTTCCAGGTCGATATGACATGGACACAGGTACCTTCAAAAAGCGCGTCTATCTCCACCTTAAAGGCCGGCAACGCACCTGTAGCTCCTCTGGTGTTGCACGGGGCCGTGGGCGGCGGTAATCACTTACAATCCGGTGACCCGAACGCTAGTTTGCCTTGTCTTTTTCCATAAAAAAAAACGCTTTAAACATAGTTTTTTTCTTAATTCATTCCTCATAACTTACCTATGTTTTCTTATAGGTTTTATGGCAGTTGATCACACACATGAAGTACTCACATCAAACCACCTTAGTGTGCATATGAGCATCCAGTGTAACATACGAACGACGAAAAAACACATAATTTCATTTTTTTTTAATATGGCAAATAATTATGGAAGAAAACAAAATGCTAAAGTAATTTTTCTTTCATCCACAATCCACCATTTCACCTTCATGGTTGAACGCGTCGTGTGTGGTTTTGCTTTCCTTTATGAGATAGTATTTATTTAGAACATGCAATAGCCAACGTCCATACCACGTTGAACACACCGGTTCTCGTCCGATCTGGCGCGGTCAGTACTTGGATGGGTGACCGCCTGGGAACACCACGTGCCGTTGGCTTTTTTGCTGTCAAATATGGCTATTTTTAAAAATAAATAACAAGTATAGTTCCTTTATACAGAGCAACTATGACATTAATTTGAACTGTTTAGTGTATTTAATAATCTTAAACATTATGAAGTGTTGTGGAATCAAAAATTGAAATCTAGAAGTAAAGTTTTTTTTTATCTTTATTTTTTTATATATTATGAACAAAATATCATAAAAATATTAGTCTTATAATAAAAATACGGCTTATTAACACTGTCTTGTAAACCTTAGTTCGCGTAATAAATAAATAAATTTATTAATGATTTTAAAATATTTACGTGAAGCTTTATAAATAATAATTAATCACTGAAAGATATCAGGTTTCACCGAGATTTGAACTCGGATTGGTGGATTCAGAGTCCAGAGTGCTCACCATTACACCATGGAACCGTTAGATATTGAGGCATTATAGTTTACCACAATTACTTTTATTTACGCAAATTGGTTGTATAATTGTTTTAATTTTACCAGCTATAAATTTTATCCTCACTTCTAAATTGCATTTTTTTATTCCCTGACTCTACATAATGTTTCTTTGTGAACGATTATTAAACACATTAAGTTCAAATGAATCTTCTTTTTTTATATTCGTTATTTTTTTATAAAATCAATCATCCTTCCAGACAGTCATGTACATTTAGTCTTAACTATACTTATGCAGTTGCAGTACGTACGGTAGGTCACAGAAAAAAATGTTTACGAATAAGAAAATTACAACGTAGTGCCCACTATCCGACTTCAATTATGGTTTAGTGATGTATTTGGTATGAAAGAGTGCCATATTTTTGTAAAAAAGGTATCAAAACATCGCCATAAGTGTATCAAGATACTATTAGAAGGTAGTTAAGCCCCTCAACAACACCATATTCAATTACCAAAAATGATCCTTTCAACAATCTAGTCATGATCTATCTAATGGATCTATCAATCCATTTTTGAATTATTGTTAGTTTTAGAGAGTAATGCTTGCTCGTATCACCATAATAATTTGAAATCTCTCAAATAAACCATACGAGTGAAGAATATTCTCTTAGCAATGTGCGTGCTGCTAGTGATAACTGAGCCTCAACGCTTAAACTGTATTGCAGCTAATGAGGACCACTTTCAATTAGCTTTATATATTTTTAATATATAAGTGTATTAGTATTAAACTATACACAATGTAATAGAAATAAATGCTGCGCACAATACAAAAATATTTTTTTTTCTTTATAACCATATTTGTGGCAAAATTACAGTAACAAGGCTTTATGTGTTTATTCAAGAAGTGGTACATTCGTTTCTAGCTTAATTTTTTAGTATAAAGGAAGTGACAATAGAATAGCAAAAAGCCAACGGCACGCGGTGTTCCCAGGCGGTCACCCATCCAAGTACTGTCCGCGCCCGACGTTGCTTAACTTCGGTGATCGGACGAGAACCGGTGTGTTCAACGTGGTATGGACGTTGGCGATATTAATAATCAAATATACTAACGGACTGGAGTCTTTACGCTAGAATAAACAAAGGATAAGTAAAAAATAAATATAATTTTTGATACCTACTACATACCCATTCACTGTACTAACTATGTTTCAAGTTGCTTGACTGCAGTTATCATTCTATGCTTGGAATATTTTTTTTATAATTAGTAGTAGAATTCATAGCGTGATATTTTGTGATAAGAAAATAACATTTTATAACAAGAAAATACATAAAACAATAGTATTGAAATAAATACAAAAAGCAGTCAGACAGACAGTCTTTCCGGGTAACTTTTATAGATACGAGCGATATTTTACACTATATCTTAAAACTCTTAACATACATTACTATGAAAGAAAACCTGAATTTTGTTGTCTGTCTGTCAAAGTTACCCATTTGATGAAATTAACTTTGACAAACACAAAATCATTCATAAAAGGGTTGTCTTAATTATTCTTTTTTATTAATTTATGTAATATTGGTTCATGTCTTATAAAATAATGGATATAACAGATATAATGCAATGTTCCAGAATTCGGCAGAAAGTGGAGAATCGAGTATCTTAACACTAGGTTCCTTCTGCCTACCCTGCTGTGTGCGGGATACAGCGTGAAGCTGATTTAATTTTTATTTTTTTTAATTTAAGCCAAAAGAAAACAAATGTTATGTTGCGGCGTTAAATTCCGCTAGTTAACATGTATTGCCTCGAGTTCGAATGGAAAGTGGAGGACAGGGTGTCTTGACACTCTCCCTCTCTGATTATACGCTATATGGTTAATAACATGCTTGCTATTTAGAAAAATATTTGTATAATTCTAAATAATAAAAATGATTATCTTTAAATTTATTTCTTATTAAGTCAAGTGTTTGAATTGTTTTTAATGTAATCTATAATAGCACTATCTCTATTTTATGGTATCCGGTTCCATGGTGTAATGGTAAGCACTCTGGACTTTGAATCCAGCGATCCGAGTTCAAATCTCGGTGGAACCTAATCTTTTAGAGGGTTGGTAAACCATGTTGGTTTTGACTAATTAATATTGTGGAAAAAAAACCTGTTTTGTATCAAGCAAGCAATTTCAATTGATAATTTTTTGGTTGTAATCTCTCATGTTTCTTATACCTTAATACTAAATTCCGTTCAAATTATATTATAGTTTTTTCCGTTTAATCTCTATATATAATAAGATAGTAAAAATATTTTGTCTGTACATTTCGTAATTTTGACTGAAATGGATAGAGGGACACTTACAAAGAATAATAGAAAGCAAAAAGATTTTTTTTAAATTTCTTGTCTGTCTGTCTGTCGACATATTTTTGTCCGCAATTTTCTCTGAAAGTACTGAACCGATTTACTTAAAATTTTCACCAATTGCTTTGCTTTAACTCAACTTAACTACTAAAGTTTAGTTCATCAAAATCCGTTCATTAAAAATAAAGTTATCGTCATTTGAATGAACTCAAGGCATTAGTTTGCCTGCGAATGTTATATAGCAATCGCGCTGGTAAGATTGCTGCCTAAAGAAGGACATTCGAAACGTCTTGATTATATGACTGTTGATAAAATAAAATATTTTTGAAGCACTATTATACAATATTTTATACAATAAAGTAAACAAAATTGAATTGTTAGTGGAGAGTACCTTCATAAATCATAACAGTTAAGTTTAAGTCGTAATTAATTCAACACAAAGACAAAGAACGATTTGATCTTGAAAGAAATATCAAGTAAATACAAAGAATTTTTGGTTCGTTCATTCGTTTGGAAAAAATCTATATAAAAATGCCTAAAAACATCCTTTCTTCGTGTACTCTGCAATAACTACATATTTACCAATTGTACATTTAGCTAATAATATGTGTAACTAATTTAAAAACTGTACAGGAGTTAATATGCAAACATTACAGTTATTTTACAAAGAATATTATGAATCCTTACCCAAA
>DWLH01001053.1:0-14727 GCA_018249795.1 Heliconius telesiphe telesiphe
TTAATTCGAAAAGATAGGTAAAGTGTTTGTAATCAATGGTACCTATCGTCAGATGGGTATTGTGGTATGGTCACTTTTATAATCAGTCCACGGAATCCATCTCATTTTGTAAATACTATAGAACGAGAGGCCGAAGACAGAAAAGAGTGGGAGCGAGAAGGAAAACGTGTTATGTATTATTATTCGAGCGTCGAATCGGGAGAAACCTGCGTGCGGGCCTCACGGGCGGCCGCCGCCCCCGCGCCCCGCGCCCCCGCCCCGCCGCGCCGCGCCGATCATATGGTCGCGCGGCGCGGGCGGCCGGCCGGCCTCACAGTGACTCAGGCTCTCGCCGCCGTCGCACCTCCTCGCACCGCCGCACGAACGCACTCGCCAGCGCCCGAGCCGCCATGGAGCTGCTGTGTGCGGAGCGCGTGAGCCCCGCCAGCGCCGGCGCGCCCGCCGCGGCCGCCGCGCGCGCGCCGCCCGCCGCCGCCGCCGACCCCGTGCTGCTGCGCCGCCGCGTGCTGGACAACCTGCTGCGCACGGAGGAGCGCTACGCCGTCACCGCCAACTACTTCGGCACCGTGCAGACCGAGCTCACGCCGCACATGCGCCGCCTCGTCGCCGAGTGGATGCTAGAGGTGAGGCGCCACACGCACCCACGCCATCTTGTTACCACTGTGCGCAGTGAGCCACGTGTAGCTCCTCACCACCTCCTGCGCGACGACGCGAGTGGCTCTCGTATGCTTTGGCCGCAGTCGTTTGTCCGATTATAGGTACTGGTCCGCCGACCGTCTTCTATCCACGTAAAATGTCATATAAAGTAGTCTTTGTTTACACGAACAGCTGATTGTGTTTTCGTTATCTGCATATAGGATTCTTATTGGATTTTATTAGACTGTTCTATTGAATTGGTTATGCAGCACGTAATAAGTAATCAGTGAGTCAATTTTTAATATAACATCAATTAATTGTAAAAAATATGTTAATTTTTAAAACATAATATATTGAAAGATTTCCCCGTACGTTTTTTCTAACATAGCGAGGAAAAATGATAAAATGTTAAATATTATAAAGTAGATGTAAGTACATTACGTTGGCTCAGAACGTGGCTCGGGCGGTGCGCCGGTGCGGCGGCGCGCGAGGGGCCCCGGCCGGAACGCGCAGGCGGTCGCCGACCGATGCGACTCGCTCGTTCTATTTGAATAATCAGCTGATTTTGACACGCACACAGCTGACGCCGGACGCGTATTATCTTTCCCTAATATATCATCATTTACTATACATAACATAAACAATATACATTGCGTGTTTATATATACACATATATATATATATATATATATTGGAAATAGGTATTAGATAAGATTATTCATCTATGACGTGTGAGATATGCGTATGTACGTATATTTTAAAGGTTTCGCTATAAAATGAACGACGAACTTTAAGAAAATTTAATTCCAGCCTAACTATTGTAGATTATTAACGAAAATAGTAATGAAACAAGATTGAATATGACCGTCAGTCAGCTGTAAGGTGTAGCTCGGCCACGTGGGCCGGGGCAGCGAGCGCGACGGTTGCGCTGACGTCATGCAACGATGGCGGCGCATCGCGCATGTTCCTCCTACTTTACAGAGTTTACCGACACCTCGTGGTTGCGTACTGTCTAAACCAGTTGTACCAACCAAATTTCAGCACAAGCAGACCGAAACAACTCCTTTGGAGAAGTAAGGTCAATGACACTATATTATTACCAATATGAATATCGTATTTCTAATCAACGGTCATTCTCAATGTACTTCGAAACAGTAATGCTAAAAGCGCACTATATATATAATAAAAAACTAGTTCCTTTTCAAAACGTACAACAATTTAACTCGTGTACAAATGCTACTCTATTCCATATCCGAGAAACAATTAAGATACGCCATTGTTATGTTATCATTATCGCTTTTCACAGGAATTTCAAACGTTGCAAGATTAGATTTATTCTGGCAGTTTTCAAAGTGTAGACCGAGTATTGTGAGTGAGTAGAGCGTCGCTAAGTAGGAAGTTCGTAACAGAACAATAGCCTGTTTTACCGAGACATACGTTAATCAGCTGACAGGACTGACAGGACTGACAGTCGAGCGTGAGAGACTCAGCGGAGGTAGCCATGAGATGTGCATATTTTCTCGGGGCGAGGCCATTATAGAATCAGAATCGGTGCACTCAGATTACACCGTGCGAAACTATGCGGGGACAAATTACATCTCCTATTGCATTCTACTTTTACACAACTAGCCTGGAGCGGTATCTTCAGCTTTCACTTTTTACACGATATGTTACTTAAATTATCTTAATAACTTCAACTTCTTAAAGCGATTTTTAGAAATACATTTATTTAGCAAATAACGTTCAGTAACTGCTTCAGATAAGAAACTCGACTAGTTTGAAAGTAATGCACTCTGTATTGATGGCGATACGAGTTGAACACTTTGTGCCTTATATAGGTTATCGGGAATTCCGGATGATAAACTTTATACTGGGCGTGTCGAGGACTTGAGTTTTAATTTCTTGTTAATGGTTTCAGTTACTAAACGATATTTACTTTTCCAGGTTTGTGAAGACCAGGGTTGTCAAGAGGAAGTGTTTCCTTTGGCCATATCGTACCTGGATAGATTTTTGAGTACATGCACTGTCGGCAAGAGCCAGCTGCAACTACTCGGGACTGCATGTTTACTACTTGCCTCCAAACTACGGGAGCCAAGCTCTCGTGGCTTGCCAGCTGAGTTGCTCGTCTTCTACACGGCGAACAGCATCACATTAACAGACCTTTGTGTGAGTATATAATAAATAGTTAAATATAATAAATATTAACAAATTAATCATAAACATATCAACTATTCTAATATAGTATATATCTAATAAATAAATTTTAAAGTACCGATATGTACACTTCAACGCAACAAATCTAATAGTTGTTGTATTTAATAAAAAAAACCTTTATTGCTTAAACATTATGCAAGAATATGTTATTGTGGGAATGTAACTGTAACTTGTAACATTATTATGCGGCTAAGGTATACTTGTAATTTTGCTGAACTTCTTGTTAGAGTTTTTAAACCTTGAAGTACATTAACGCTTCACAGGCGTGATTACATTTCCACCGTACCTTAAATGGATTTAATTATTAACAGCACTTAATAGGGATGCGAGAGCGGTACTTACATTTTAATTATTATTATTTTTTTACTTTAACTGTTATTGTAACAATAATGTAACTGGCTTGATCAATTTTAGCATTGTTTTATAAGCATGCCTCGCTCGGTGCTCCTTGCTCGCACAGTTCAAGCCAGACGCTCTCGTGTCGTTCACTCGGCTGATTTCTAACTAACTTGCCTCTGAATAAGCGTGAGAGATCGGAATTCCAGATTTGTGACGGTACTATTTTTAATGGGACAAAATGTATAATTTTATTCCAATCCACAATAGTAACGGCGTTAGAAAGTAGTTGTATTGAGAGCTTTTATTGGAGAGAAAGGACCTACGTTACTTTTTGTCCTTATTTCGTGGATGCCACATGCAATTTACAATGTTTAATAAAAAATAATAGTCTATATTTACTTATTATTGTTTTCTGTAAACTTAATTAGTCGATTATTTAACGTTGTTTAATCTCTAATCATATATTAAGTGAAAAAATTATATATCATAATATATTTCTAGGAGGAAAGGAGCTCAAAGCTCAGATTTATGGGTATGTCTAGTCCCGCTCGTTGCCTAATTGCTAAGGGCGTTGGCATTCGCTCGGTTTCGTAATAACACGTGGTTATGTCAGTATGTTGGCGTGAATAGGCAGTATGTTACTATATTAGTCATTATTAGTGCGAAATGTCATAATTGTTTGTTGAAACTAACTTAATACTTGGGTGACCCTGTACTAAGTGAAAAAATCAGCTTCACACTGTACTGCACACAGCAGGGTAGAGGGAACCTAGTGTTAAGACATAGAGACAGACTCCGTACCCCATTTTCCGACGACGAATTCTTTTCGTGTATTAAGTTACTATATAACTTCGTACATTCAGTGACAACAACGTACGACGTCTGTTGCATTTGGGGCGCGACGCGGCCACCCGCCGGGGCCCCGAGCGCCACTGTCGTTTTGCGTTCAGTAGATAATAAGTGCACCGCAGTCCGCACATCTTCGCGCGTCACACATTTTACTTGACCTGCTTGCTTGTTTTATGAAATGCATTCCACAGCTACACTACGTACGTATTATATTAATAGCGTAGTACGTTTACAGTATAACGATATAGCTAGCGCAACGCGATTTGTTACCAATATGAGACACATAACTGTGTCGGTAGTATCTTGATACCTGTACCAATAGTAAGCCTAGTAAGAGCGAGTATTTCTTTAGAGTAGAGTGAATATTTCTTTGTTTCGGAAAAATTGTGGAGATAGTTGTGGTCGGTTAAGAACGAAGCATGGAGCGGTCTCGGAGGAGGGCTGGCCTGCGGACAGTGTCCCCTAACGAGTCGCCAGCCTTCTTGGAAACACCGGCGGACGAGAAGCGCGTTTCAATCAGACCAATTACAGCCGAAGCACACTGCTTATTTTTCTCACGCCCGCGGCCGCCGCCAACCTTGATCGTCGTCATACTACTAGCGCAATTTCTCATTTTTATATATATACATATATAGTACATATAATTGAAACAATCAATATTTTTTTTTCGTCTTATCAAGGTTATCCTTTATTTATTTATATCTGTATAAAGGTTAAAATACCAATACAATTATTCTGTTTCGTTATAGTAGCTAATTAATTGATGTCTATTTTTCTTTTTGGTAAAAGGTATTGCATAGAGTTACGAATTAGCGTATACTCTGTATTTCGTCCTATTAAAGATAATATCCTGGACATTAACTTTAATAGGACAATTGCTAGGAAATTGGAATAAGAAATAAGGATATACCTATACCCTATTTCCTAGCAAATGTCTTAATCGTAGTGCCTTAATCTTAACAATAAAAATAATGTTATTGTTAAGATTAAGGCACAGTGGATACTAAAACCCTTTCTACTTCCACTGTTATAGTGTTTTCAGTGTAAAAAATACATTTAAATATTACATTTATACTTCGTAGCAATTGCGTAGCACCTCTACGCAACAACGTAGGCAGGTGAGCGTTAAGTAGATGTATGAGAAAAGGAATCAAAACAAACATTCAAAAATGATCATTTTACAAAATGAATATCTGTTTGTGTATAAAGTAATATTATGTTTAGTAGTTTATCCTGTTGTAACGGTGCCGTCACACTCGACGCGTATTAGATAATGTTCATCTTGTAGGAGAGGTTCATCCAAGTGAGACGAACGCTACCTACAACCGTAGCCCCCTCTATATAGAACTACCTATATCATGCTAATAGTATTAATAAAAAAAACGATGATTTCAATGGAATGCTTAAATTGTATATGAGTTGGCTTATTGGTTTTATCGAGAGGCCACGAACAGGGTAGAAGTGAGCAAAAAGAGGAGGCACGCTCCGGCATCCGCGCCATGCTCGGCGCAGAGTTCCCGCGCTCCTTGCGTCCATAAAACCTGTACATTCTCACATCCACACTGCGTTTATTATTATTGAAGCATAAATTTATGAGCCGTCGTACGGCTTTGTCAAAAGAAAATTCAATATCCCGTCTCAAGTATCTTTGCATAATGAGAAATTACTTTTACACAAACGTTTACCGATTTTCTAAAGAATTTTAGTGTACTCTATCCACGAAAATTGTTAAATGTTACAACTTTGGTCTTTAGTTGTATTCGTTGTTGCTTTCGTTATATGTATTATAGATCACGTCAGTCATGAAACTAACATATTCTATAAAACATCTTTACTAGACCGAAATATAGATGAATCATATTAGACTAAGAGAAGTCGTGGGAATTTTTTATTAACTTATTTATATGTACATACGTATATTATAAACTCAAGTATATATTTGAATAAAATTTCGAATAAAAGAATACTCTAGTTTGGGTCATCGGTTAATCTTGTATTGATACTTAATTCAAATCAAATACGTCATATGCTGAATCAGTATATCAATATTATTATATTTTAGGGATTTTATTAAATTTATCAAACTAATTGATGTGTTTTCATAATAATTCAGATAACACATACTTTTATTAATGTAACTTATAAGTAAGGTCACCACAAGTGATATCATTAGAGTATTGAGAAGAGTAAAAGGAAAGGGTTGACGGGAACCAGTCGCATTCCACACGAGAAGTGACCTCGTCTACAGCGCTGCTTGCCAAACATGCTGTCAGCCGCAGCCACGTCTTTATAATGACCATCGATTGTGGTGTCTTATAATTTTATTATGGGCATCCTTTGAGCACCCTGCTGTTATTTACGTAAAACAATATATTTTTGTATACTTAATTTAAGTATTTTGTCGTAGTAAAATAAAACATAAGTATTCAACACTGACAAACTTCATAGAAATCTAAATTGCTCATAAAAACCACTTTATCTTTTATCGCTATAATTGAAGATATTGCTATTAAAACTCAACAGTAATAAAATTTAAAATGGTATCCGTTGAATAAAACCCGCTCTATGCGGGCGCTGTCATACGTTTATTAAAAAAATGGAATTTTGCGGTTAACAAAGAGATTTTTTTACTATATACAGTATAGACTTCTTTTAAAAGTTATACCATTAGTTAGAACTGCCATTTTTAAATTTAATAAACATAAAACAATTCAATTGAGCTTGGCTAGCAAATTCAGCGACAACATTGCTTTACAGGAATTTATCGATTCGAATGTTACGTAATACTTACTGTATAGTATGCATGTCACGCTTTACGGACTCGTGTTAATTTTAGTAGTCAATTTAAATACTATAAAGTATTCTTTGGATCGACAGAAATATAAAGACATTAATAGGCAAATATAGATTAATATAGTTAAAAAGTAGTACTTTCACATGCTTAACGAGATTTATTTGAAATATATGTACAACTTGTTCCCGATTAATAACCGAATACACCATAATCGCGTAGCATATCCTTCCTGCAAACTCTATAATTGGTTAGTACGTGTCGTTATGGCCTCGTGACACCGCACCTATTGTTTGATTATAAGGCGTCTCAGTCACACCGCACGATGAAATTGGATAAAGCATGGGAACCAACTGCGGAATTCAGAATGTGTTGCAGGCTGGGGCTGTTCGCATAGCTCGCTTTATAGGCTGTGACGCGGCTGCGACTACTGCCGCCTTCGTCGCCTAACCAGCTCCTCTAACAAATAACATTCATACATCTACAATACTTCTGCACGTCTCCAAAACACTCAACTATATAACTATCATAGTTATCATGTAAAATATATATTTTATATGATAAGTCGAACAACGTGTTCTAGATAGAAAACGTATCAATTTTCGTCTCGGCAACAGCGTCTGCGGTGAATACTTTATGAGCGCATTGTTTCCGAAGCTTTTCAGTGTTCCCGAGTGGAAAGAAAGAGACACGGAATCTTTTCAATTCGCGGTCGACCCGCATACTGTTCCGTGGTTACTGCCTCTCGTTTACCTGTTCTTATTGTCTTCATAATGTATTAAAGTTATTTAATATAGCTATCTTTTAACGACATCATTTTAAACTTACGTCAAGTTCAACCTCTGACGTGAGACCAACTGACACACGATCCTATGCCGTGCGACTTCCAGTGATGAGACTTCATTCATTCACAAGCTCCTTGCCGAGTTCCAATAGGTTCTAAAGATTGTAAAATGCTGTACGAGTCTGAGCTCTAGTTCGATAGCGTTGAGAAAGCATATCGCCTGCGAGGAAGAGGCGAGCGAGTGCCACAGCGGCCGACCCCGCCTTTGAGTTAAGTAAACATCGAGTATTATCTGTCAACGGCCATGCATTGCCTCTCCGTGTCTGCGTGTGTGTGAACACTAAATAATCAAGTATTCACAATATAAACCATTCATATCGCAATTTGTGCTTATGATGATACTGTCACAACTGTAATTATTTTAATATAGGTCAGCTTTAACGATAATATTTAATTCAACATTTATTTGTTAGAAATATATATTGTAAAATTATTAATTTCATGCAAGCGTGTAATAACATTATTGAACGTAATTTTATAATGCATGCACAAATGCATTAAAAAAAAGAGACTTGCAGAACATCTTACAATCGTCCACAATATTATAAAAATGATAAAGTTATCTATTTATTACGTATAGTTAGTTAGTTACAAAGACTTTTTTAAGCAGCAATTATTAGCTTGATCATGCAACAATGTGTGGGGACTACCTACGCGCAGTTCCGGGAAGTCGAGCGAAACGGCATGTTTACGAGTATACACAGCGGATGTGGTGGCTGCCTCACTGCGTTGTTGTCGTAAACGATCAACACTTTCTTTCTTTCAATCTCAAAGTTCTTAATCTGCATCCGGACAAATATGTTAATAGAATGACAAAACTACTTTTTATATGTGAGTGGACTCTCTTGGCGCAGAGGCACAAGTGTGTGAACGTTGGTTGTGGCTTCGAAATGTTATATTTATTTAATTTTATATTTTCATTTCTTAGCTCTGGTGTCTAGACAAAAGCGCGGCGTTGAGTTCTTTCCTCTGCCTTCCCTGCTGAGTGCAGAATATAGCGTGAAGCTAATTTAGTTTTCGATTTTACTTTTTATATAATCATATTTTTTTGTTACTTTTATTCACACATGTACAGACAGATGTCAATTGCTTTATTCATTTGATTAATACGAACAAATTTTGTCCACAGAGCTGGGAGCTGCTAGTGCTATCTAAGCTGAAGTGGGACGTCGCGGGCGTGACGGCGCACGACTTCTTGCCGTTGCTGCTGTCGCGGCTGGCGCTGCGGGGGCAGGTCAACAAGGAAATGGTCCATAGACACGCGCAAACGTTCATATCGCTTGCGGCTAGAGGTAAGCTTCTTCTGAAAGTCTTCAATTAAGCTTAATGTAAAATGATATGTTTATTTTTTTTATTATGTTTATGTTAATCCTTTTAAATCAGTATTTATTTAAGCTGTACAGTTATTTGTTTTCTATATAATATCTAAATAAATATTAGCTTCAACGATTAAGTTTCTAATTAACACTAGCTCGCGCTCTTCAATGTCACTGAACCTTACCATAATATCTGTGTGTTTTATGTGTAATTGTAAAAATATTCATTTTTTTTTTTTTACTTAATTTAATACTGCCAAATAACATATTTCAGTTTTATAGGTCTTATGAATCCTACTTTTCGGATTTATATTATATAAACGTGACATTTTTTAACTAGCATGCGAACACGACGATAGCGGATATTAGATATCGGTAACTGACAAAATCAAAAGGTGGAATGTTGAATGTTAATTTTTGTTATCTTTTGACCACCTATATTATATTCTTATAAACCCTTGGAAGAGATCGTTTAGAGATATACATAGGTAATGATCGCAGGAATCTGTAAGACACAGAAATGTGAATAGGTTTGTTTACATGTTTGAGGGTAGAGTGAGGGCGAGGGCGCGCGTGTGGTGCGCCGGCGGCGGCGCCTCCCACGCCGCTCACCCGAGCGCATTCCAGCACGCCTCGGGACTGCCTCTCCCCTCCCCGCCGGCACTCCGCAGACCCCCCGTATCCCTCATGGGATCATATGTTTTTATGCAACGGTTTTTGTTGTTCGCCGCCGCTGTCGGTTTTTTTTTGGCGGTTAAGTTCACGCTACAGCTCTTTTATTTCACTTGCACAGAGCTATTCAGATATCATCGCATACTTATCACGCGAAGAATACTTTTGTTTAGTGGATTATTCCACTTGGCTATATTCGTAGAAACGATGTAGTATATACGAGTATGATGATACTACATTGTTTCTACGAATGTTTCAACAGTTCCTCAAAGTATTCGAGTCCCATCGACCACTACAATCACTACAACGGCAACATCTGATGAATACATACATACATACATACCTCTAGAACATACTAGCATCCCACAGCGAATGTAGCACGAGTACATCACGTAATCAAGAACGTATTATGTATCATTATTTGGATGGTAAAATTTATTGAGCAAAAAATAACTCTACTCTAATAATAGTAAATTCGTACTGGACTATTTTTAAACCGGCTCATCCTGCAAAGTAATTTAGAGCAAGGTAAATTGTATATCTTCGAGGAAGTCTGTACATTTTTGTAAATCTGTAAATAAAAAAAACTGTTCCACTTGTTATTATATAACGAAAATTAGATATTTCGGGATCAACATGGACCGGCGTGTACCTCGTGTCGGCCGTTACAGCGCGGACCCACCTAACCGTGGGGACGTTGGTGCGGGAGAACTCCTATTTGTTCCGGTGGCTATTACGTACATGTAGTACTGACGCGGCCTCGCGAGATCGTTCACCTTGCGAATAGACTCACAGCGGCGCCCGCCCGTACTGTCCACGTTTATTGGTACCTACGTTTGATGTTCAAGGATAATACAATGATTATGTCATCGGGCTCTTGCCTACGACTTGCTGTTGTAATTCTCCTTTTTACTTATCCGTGTTATAAATACTTTAAGTACGTTACTGATCATTTTAAACGAAACAATGTAACACAGTAAAACTAAAAATACCTGTTTTTTTTCTCTATATTGGCACACTATATATAGGCTTTAGGTAACAAACATTGGACATGTATTTCTGAACACGGCTTAGAACTTCCTATTGTTCCTATGGGCGTTATGGCCGTTGCAATAGTCGAACCGGTCGTCGCTCCGTCGAGGCGGTAGGGCTTCGATGTTTGATTAACATCAGATTATGCAAATGCTTCCAATGAGCGGCCGCTCTCGTTGTTTCATCTCTTTCGTTTTGTTCTTTCCCTACTCGTGCCTTTATCTCGAGTACGCCGCCATATGAAAAAAACGACAGAAACCTTTTAAATGATGCTGAAAGAGTATTCGACATTCGTATAGGTACTACTCGAATAATGGAATGTTCCTATATGATGATGAATTGTGTTCCATTAAAAATCATCTAGCATTGTCTAGAGATATAATTAAGTTAAATTTAAGAAGTTTTTAGTACGTACCAGATGAAATAATAAGTACAAACTTGTAAATAAATTCATATATTATCAGGCTTAAACCCACTCGCCCTCCAAGGTCACTCAGCTGATTTTCCTGCTATTTTATCACTTTATGTAAAAATAAGCGCTGCGGTTGGCGGACGATAATAAAATATCTGTAGTTCACATTTAATTAAGTCACTTAATAGAATAAGTTAGTGGCAGCTCTAATTAATTTTTATATCTAAACAGTATCTCATAAATATATTAAGAAATTATATTTAATTAAATTCTTCGTTGTAGCGCGACTTCCCCCATTTAAACTTAATGTTGTTATATAGACAAATTATACAAAATCTTTATTATATTTATATTCCAGTCTAAATGTTAATCTAATGTATAAGCTATATTACAGTAAAGTTTCATCTAAATCCGTTTAGTAATTTTTGTGTGAATATGAAAATAACATCTATCCTCACAAATTTTCAAATTTATAATGTCAGGATGAAGCGGGATTCTGAAAAAGTGTAGGAAAAATCGTATATAATTTTTTTTTTGATCATTTCCTCTTACGTTTGATTAAATATTAATTATTTTACGGTACAAAACACAACAGGTTATTCAATACAACTCGAGCAATCCAGGCCCAAATAGGTCCACGGTGGAGCCTTTTTGAGAGGTATCTGTATACATATAATGGTTTTGCCAAAGCGAGTCCGTGAGAAATATTCCAGTAAAACGGGCGCGCGGGCGCGGGCCGTGGAATGCGGGCGCGAGGGCGGATGCCGGCTCCTTTGAGGCTGCACTCTCCAAAGCGGGACCAACAACCTGTGGGAAGGAGAAAGGAGCAATTCATTACCTGATACGTGTGTAGCCTCTACGCGCTAATGCACTCTCCACACTCGCGCCACTCTCTGTGGCTACGACGCGCGACGAATCGTTGTCTTCTGCCATTAACATTGAAGTAATCGTGTCGTGTATAGATTTTTCTTCATATCCGCTCTACATACGCGCGTACGCAGCCGGAGCGTATGACCTGGTTTTGGCCTGATATCGCATGGCAGTGTTCGTTTGTTATTCAAATCGTAGGTACCTGCGGCGTGTGTAACAATAGTACTGCATAATTATAGATTACTAGAGGAAAATTTTATCGTACTTATAACGTTCTTAGTGCCTTATTTCATATAAGTCTATTTTGTTACAGATTATGAATTCACGTTGTATCCCGCGAGCACTTTGGCCTCTTGCAGCATCGCTGCAGCGCTTCGCGGTTTAGGAGTTGATGGACACCTGTCACGTTTGCATGAACTTACAGGCATTGACTCGGTAAATAATTATTACTTACTTTGTTGAGCACTAATTAATTATAACACTTATTTTTCTTTACTTTACGAATTGTTATATTTGTGCCTTTATTAAATATACAATATTTTTAGGACTGCCTCCAAACATGCTTAGAGCAAATAGAAGTGATGGTGCAGGCTGTGATCGAAGAGAGTCAAGTGACTGCCCCAAACGGGCAAGGCCGGGAGGCAGCGGCGTGGACCCCGCCTCCGACCCAGGACAAGGCGCACAGCAACGCCGCCACCCCCACTGACGTTAGGGACGTCCACTTTTAACCCACTATTACGTGGTCCGTGGCAAATCTCCAAGCGTGAGGACCAATGCTTTAATTGCGGTGCATTAGTACGGAAATACTATAAACTAGAAGATTAGATAGAACGGTGCATCCGTGATCGAGGACTGATAGTAAGACTGACAAACGCAATGTGTTTAACGTTAGTTAAGGTACAACTCACTGCGTGCGTAGTCTAAGCAATGTTTATGTAAATAGTTATTATAATTATAAGCCCTCCGTGCTACTTTTTGCCTTTAATTTCAAATTAACCAACGATCTTACGGCAGGGGTTTTGCACATAAGGAATATCATAAAAAATACCACATTATATTTTCCAGTTCTAGTTGGTATCTTGAAATTAAAATCTACCTCTTTATTTTTAAGGAAAAATATTTCAATTTTGCTTTACGTATTCGTTATGAAAACTAAAAAGGTTCTTAAAATATTAGTCTTAGTAAAATTGTTATATGGGACCAAAGCAAATGACTTAATCACTTACATCATGACCGACATAGCCGTACGTGATTGACACTTGACAAATATTTATTAAATATGATACATATATATATATATATAGTTTATTATATTATGAAGTAAATTATATAACTATAATCTCTTGTATGATTCTAAGAAATAATCAGTTTATCTACTTGCTAGCTTAATTACAATCAGATTCAACATATAATGTTCGTGTATCGGGGGAAGGCAATAAATTACGCTTTATATTTTGTAAAAACTAATATAACATATGTATAGTACATCAATCTATCACGGAATAAAAATGAAAAACCCACATACATTTCTCTGATATATATATATATCGATTAAATAATTATAAAGTAGACGAAGGGCTAAATGTTTTTGTTAAAAGATTATCTTTTGTTCCTTTTTGACGATGAATGTTGTACCAACAATATTTTTTAGCATTTAGGTACCTAACATGTAATGTGATAGTGTAGAAACTGATTTAATTTCAGGTCATAGTCACTTCCAGTCATAATATGTTAACTTAGGGGTACTATGTCATTGGCTTAATTTAGAAAAACTAAGAAAAAAATATGTGATTTTTGTATCATTGGTAAGTTAGGTATATTATGTTTAGATTTTAATTTATATAATTGTTCCTACAACCATTGAACATAAAATATGCAATAGTCAAGTTCCATAGTTTTGTACTTAATTGTATTCTGAGAAAGGGGGGAAGTTGACACTATCTACCTACATTGAATATTGTGATATAGTTTCCACAGATAAATAATATTATATAGTGCTTAAGTACGGGTGGAGAATGCAAATAGTAAGTGTTAAATGTAATGATATATTATTTTATAAGCTTTATTTTGTTAGTTGTTTGCTTGCATTTATATAAGCTAAAATGTTTATTGAACAGTCCAATGTCTTCCATTTCTATACATGATTGTGGCTTTCAACAAAATATTTTAGTTTGAAACATAGACAATATATGTATAAGCCTATTTCTGTTACATATTATATTCTACTTCAAAATATGTTTATCTAGCGATTGCTATGTAAATATAATAGTTATAACTGTAAATATATATAATGCTTTAAGCATGTGGTGCCATAAGTAACACTACTAAAGGAGTATTTGTATTTTAACAAATTTATGAAACAAGATAAACTTAAAATCCATATTTTTTTACCTAGAAATATAGAGCAGATATTTACTATAATTTGTATGGTTGTGGTATTGCTACCTAAATATATACATAGGGCCTTCATAATTTGACTATTGATAAACATATTTTATATACGATATGAAAATATATAAAGTTATGTGGGGAAATATACGCCTTAAATGTATAACTAAATGCTTGTTTTAGCTTTTAGACTGGCTTTTCAATATAGTAAGATAATAAGATTGTTATGAAATAGTTATAATTGTAATGTTGTAAAAAAAAAATCAGAATTTTCCTGTAATGTATATATTATATAGGTTAAAGGGTTATGTAACTCTGAACAGAAGTGATAATCATTTTTTTTTATTGATGAGTCGATTTATAT
>DWLH01001054.1:0-14713 GCA_018249795.1 Heliconius telesiphe telesiphe
TATTTTTTTTTAAATATTACTGTAAAATGAAATATGTATAAATAATGGTATCATTTATAATATTATATAAAAAATATTATTATATGAAAATACATATTATAAATATTATATAATATTCAATGTCTGATAATAAAAGCAAGCTTAAACGATGCTTGAATGGTATTGAGCTTATATACGCCTTCTACAGTTGTTCTATAACTCGTTGTATAATAATAAGGTGTGTGGTGCTATTTTGTGTCCTGAAACTCCGGTGTATGTAGTAGTGTCCAAGCGTGAGAGTAACAACTTGTTTTAATGTAGAAAACAAACGAGACACGACTGTGGGGCGTGTGCTGTACGCTTATTGAACGCACCGGCGGCCTTGCCGTGCCGTAGTGCTTTCGATCCAACGACTTATATTGATCTCACAAATCAATCAACATCACAAATCACCATTCTAATACAATTTTAATATAAACAAGCGTAACAAGTATCTTTAGAAAGATCACACACAAACGTCCTGGAAGGTTCCATAAAGACTGTTGCAACCGCGGTCTGGTAGGAATTCACGGTGTAGGGGCGGTGCCCGTGCGCTTTCTTTCTTTTATTATAACTAACGATTCTGGGCAGTTATAGCAGGAGAGGAAGATAGGACGTCTTTGATATAATGTCACGGGAGATTAATACGGGCAGACTATGATATTTTATTTATCATAATTAAAATTTTATAGTCTGTCCGTATTATTGTATTTTTCATATTGTATTTTTTCATTATAATATTTAATTAAATATATCGACAGATTGCTTTTATTACTGTTACCTCTGAATCTCTAAAAGATCTTGAATTACTTACGAACACTACGATAAGAGTTCTAACTATTAGACGAATCACGAGCTATATTAAAATATTTGAATTATTATTTATATAATTTTTGATGTTTATTTATATATTTTACTGAGTGGGCTTGGGGTGACAGTTACAATATCACATTGCTATATAATTTATAAAAATCACAAAATATGTTTTAAAATATAAAAAAATATTTCAGGTTGTAGCATTGACTCTGGAACAAATATATTATAAACTATTCATAAATTTCATTATATATCCAATTGAAATATGGATTTTGAGTATAGCAATAAGTGCTGTTTACACAAAATATCGAGAATTATACTCTTACGACTATGATGTTAATATTTTAATGACTTCTCTGAGACACAGTGGCTTGTCGACGATATTGTTGGACTCAGTTAAGGAATACACGACGCAACTATGGGAGAGGCAGCGAGGTTAGTTAAAAACCACTATTGACAGATTTATATCAGTCGTTGACCACTGTTTTTGCATGGACTTCCGTAAAAAAAAATCCCGCTTTTCATGTTTCTTTATGAATTTGGATAAATCGTCGGTTACTGTTCTACACGCTTCTGCATGATTCTTCAAGTTTCTGAGACCAATGGGTGTAATAAAACGAGCAGCGTCACCTTCCAATTACAACATTGAACTCATTTATGATTTGAACATTACAGCTTTTATACAGCGCTCCTTTTACGGAAACAGCATATAGGGTAAAATATTTTAAACCCATACCTAAAGAAATTAATCAAGATACCTCAACAGTTTAGACGTAGGATTTTTTTTAAATTTCACAATGTTTATCCATAACTGTATTTCGTGTGACGCAGTTACGTATAGATACCAATAACGTAAACACATACTACTACAAAAATACTACTAAAGGTTAAACAACTTTGAACCTTGCTGCCAATACTTACGAATCGATTTCGGAATGAGGCGTATACGACGGTTTCCCTTTGATAAGTTTATTTCTGCGTCGTTCTTGGCAAATGACCTTTTATTTTATAACGATAATTTTATCATTTATTTTGTTTGAAAAAATCACTTTTTTATTTTTGGGATAAAAAAACAATTGTATTAGGCTTTTGTAGAGTAGTTAAAACTGTGGTTTCATTTGAAGTGGTGCTGACAAAAACACTCTATATATATATTTTAAGTTAATCAACCGATAGGTTTTCTACATATTAAATTTATACAATATATATTAAGTAAACTTTAACGATTAATTCTTAAATTGTTTACTATCTATACTATTATAATAAAGCAGAAGAGTTTGTTTGTTTGTTTGTTTGTTTGCTTGCTTAAAAGCTAAAATTTCTGGATCTTTTTAATATTTTTAAAGTGTTATTGCATACTTAGGAATAAAAAATACTTATTTAGAAAACGTCGTTTCTGCATCTACTGGTACGATTTACTTTTTTTTTATTTTGTATTATATAACATTACGGTTTAATTCTTAGTTAAATTAGGTACTTAGGTGAATTAGGTACGTACTGAAGTCCCCCATAATGGTATTACACTCCGTATATAAAACTCTTCCGTTCATAGCTCTTCAGTTAATGATCGCTAACGTGAAGACGTAACTATTTGTCATGAATGTAGATGAGAAAGTTTATGAAAGAAGGATTTCTCAAAATAACATATAATTCCTATTTCAAAACAAAACGAGGTTTTGAAACAGGAAAAAAAGAAATTTGCCTTAAACGTCCAGTCATAGTAAAGAAAGTCCATATTACGATGACTAGTGCTACATACAGGTCGTTCTACAATATATACATATTTCCAATACAAGTACAGTGGACTCCATCGTTTTAAGGTAACTGGCTCCCCGAATTAGCTCAACAAGCGCCGCACTGTCTTCGCGAGGACCTCTTGAGCGCACTCTACATACATCACCTGAGCACCGCCCCCCTGTTCAAAGATATGCCGGAATATTTTAATCGGCAAGTTGTTTCCAGGTTGACGAGAGTTGTTGTATTTCCAGGTAAGAATAATACATTGCGTGTAGTGTAGTAATGGGTTTGATATGACAAGTTGTTCTCATGTCGTCTGCGTAGTGGCGCAGCACTATGAAAAATGGTAGAACAACGGCAGATCAAAATTCGTTTTTACTAAAGTCGTCCCTGACGCAATTTTTTTTTTTAAATAGTATTATAGTGGAGCTTTAATGTAATGATTTTTTTTTTTCGTGAATTACATTTGGAATATATATATATTTTTTGTGAGAAATTGTAATACGTAAGAATGTCTATTTCAGGTTGTTCGTATCGATACTTTAAGCATAATTTCCTTAAAAAAATGTGCAAATAGGTATAAAGTGTTATATATTTTTAAAAAGTATATATAAAATTATTATGTTATGGATTTTGTGTGTTTAAAGTTCATCGAGACTTTTGACAGTTACCGACGTCTCCCGACGCTTTACATTTGATATTGTTTTATAGTCCAGATATTCATAAATAACATTTATAAAAATCAGCTGCAGATACGTGCGGTTTCAGAAGTTATCACGAAAACTACGATACAAATCAGGGAACAAGAAAACTTAATCTATTGTGGTTTCTAATGTTGTACTATTTAATTTTCAATTAAATTATTGTTATTTATTGATAAAAGGGCGATAAAAGGCGGGGATAAAAGGGCGTTTTATCTCCATTTTGCACATATTTTGCGGTATTACTAATCAATAAAATGCACAGCACCCTCATTATGAAATTATATTAAAAGAGTGAATTATTTAATAAAACTATTACAAATTACTAATACAATTACTAACAGACGTTGGATTTATACTTATTTAGAAAACGTATAAAAATTTGAACGTAGCGCGACTCGAACGCGCGCCTCCTGGAAACCGATCGACCGACGGGTTCGAGTCCCGCTACGTTCAAATTTTTATACGTTTTCTAAATGAGTATTTTTCTTTCCTATGAGTGGAATAACACTTAAAAAAAATGTCTAAAAAAGACGTTTGATTGTTAAGTATCTTCACTAAATTTCAAAATGGCTAATACGTTCAAGTGCTCTAAGTGTGAATTATTACTCCCACACATTGAAGGAGGAAAAAAACTTAAAGCAAACAATATTAGCTATCAATATTTCTAAAAGAAAAGTAGCATGTTTCTGAAGACAACATGTGTTATTATCAGCGACAATCAAAGGAATCTCATTCGTTCCTTTAAAATTTTTTAAAAGTTTATTAAAATAAACGATGGACAAAAGAGTCCCGGAAAAAGGATTCGATTTTTAAAAAATAACGAAAGTTGGTTAGATTCTGAATATTTGGTAACCTTACCAATCATTGAACAGAATGATTGGCGAAAAAATACCGCGCTATTTAATGAATATGGCTTTGAACACATCTGCAATGCCTACATTCAGGGCCTACGTTCCATAGAAGGACAATTAGAAGCAAAACTCGTGGAAAAACTAAGGTGTGCTGACCAAGATACAATGTCTCTTATTTGAATCTCATAGAAAACGCAAGCCAGAACAAAATGCTAACGGATCAAGAAACATTGAGTGTTCTCATTGATTTGGATTTAACAAAAGCGCAATACATGTATTTAAAGAATTTAACAAACGAACAAGACCCCAAGAATGCACAAGGTGCACAAGAATCCCGTAATAAGTACTATAAAAAATTTCGCCTACATCATGCCAGAAAGTGCTCTTGATCAGCTACAAATGAGGATGTATTTCATACTCTTCTCTACACATCAGATCCGTACATTTCCAATCATGGAAAAACATATAGCAAAAATATGAAGGCACTTGATGAAAATACTTTAGATCTTTTAAACGGAATGAACTTATTAGCGATCCCGAAGTTCACCCCGAAGTATAATTAAATATAATATACTAATTATGTAAATATACATTCATTTGTAATATTATTCTACTTGTAAATCAGTTTTTGTAAACTTAAATTTTATTAAATACGTACATATGTGTAATCATAACTATTAATTTCTTACTCAAATAGATAACAACTTAAGAAACATTGTTTTTTAATAAACTAATTTAATAATACATTTTTATTAATACATAAACTTTATTTTCATTATTTTTTAATATATATATACTCCAATAAAAGTATAATATCTGAACTTTACCTAAAGCTCTATTTTATACTTTATGCTTGTGCAAAATTTCAATTGATTATCTTAACAAATAAAAAAGTTATCGATTTTTGATCTGACACAGACTTCGATTTCCCACAGTGCGCAGAGGCTCAAGCGTGCCTGTAAAAGCGACGGTTGTGTGTTTGATTTCCATACGGGAAATGAAATATTTAATATACTCATTAGTGACCGACCGAAGATTCGGTTTCGGTTTCGGTCAAAAATCGCAGTTTCAGCCAAAGTTTCAGTTTCGGCCAATGGATACATTGTAAAAAGTACATTTTAATGCTCATATTAGCTTCTTCTAACTCTGAGTAGTCTGGTACTTTATTACTTTCAAAAAAAAACTTTTGACTACTAAAACAAAGGTTACCTATGCTTTAGATTCAATTTGTTTTATATGATTTGCAAATACATTGTCTTTTTGAAGAGTACGGCTTCACAGACAGAAGATGATTTTAATTTTTATATACTCTGGAATTTTTTGACATAATTATTTACAACAGCATCAGTCTTTCCTCTAGCTTCTTTTGTACCATTTTTATGCCAAGGTATGCTTGGTAGGTTTTTTTCTGAAATTGCATGACCTGTTTTCTTTACTTTTGTAAGCAGAATTTGCCACATAATATATAACCTAAAGTGTTGGGGATGTTACCATAACCCAACATAATTTCAAGAACGTACTTTACTTACTTGCATACTTTGTGTATTTTTTCAAAATCATCAAAAAATGCCACAGAATTTTTTTTATTTGAAACAAAAACATGCATATATCAATCATAACTACAATTTGTCAAAAACTTAGCAGAAAATACAAAAATCCCGCAAAATAATTTTTCTTTACAGTTTTATTGCCCAAACATGATATTTAATAAAAATAATTTTATATGGCTTATATCTCGAAAATGGGAAAACTACAGACCATACAATTAAAAAACTTATTAGTAATGAGCACCGACAGGTGGACTGTTTTAGTTAGTCTTTAATTATACTGTATTTTAAAAAGTTTCGGTTTCGGCCGAACCTGAGAGCAAAGCCAAAGGTTCGGCCGGCCGCAGTTTCGGCTCGGAGGTTTCGGTTTCGGCTGAAAATCTTCATTTCCTTGTTCTGGTAACGAACGAAAGCACGGCGTTCTGTAACTCAACACGCAATGTTTCGAGGAAAGTAAATTAAAATTTATATTACTATGCGCATTACAGGTAAATTCATTATACGGGAAGGCGACATGTTTTCTATTATATGTTTTATTCATGAAGGCGAAGTTGAAAAGTGGTACACAGATAAGAAGTGAGTCTATTTTTTACATTTTTTCTAATTCTATTCTATTATTATTTTTACAACTATTAAACTTGTATTAATAAGAGATGAAAGGATTTAGCCCGATAAGCATGGGAAAGCTGCACGGACTTCTAATAAATTAATCTTAATTTAATTGTATTGCTTAACAATCCTTAACATGAAAGTTTATTTTCTCCATGTCTATTCTAGACATCTTGATGAAATTTAAACTCAACTGGGTTGTCTATAGGCTCGTTATTATATTTTTTCAGAATTTTTGGGAAAGGGAAAAATTTGAAGGTTTTTTTTTTATGGAGATTTTATTTAACACCTCGAATTGACACCTGCCAAAATTATATATATTATGTATATATTAGTGAGCTATCTATCAACACTATAACTTACAAAAAAACCGAAGTAGTAGTAACTTTATACTAATATTATAAATGTGTTCACACCAAAACTACTTAACCGATTATCATTAAACTTTGTACGAATATTCTTAGAAGTACTGGAAAGTATATATAATACTTTTTAATAAAAAAAATATTATCCTTTGGCTGTAATATAAAAATATGTTTAAGCGAGCGAAGCCACATTTAGGTCTCTAGTATAAGTATATATAAAAGGAATACATTGAAATATATAGTTGAAAAAAAAAAAAAGAAATGTCCGTTATTTAACAACCTGCACAACCGTAAACAAAGACATCATAACGAAATAAAACCTGTATTTAAATATGTACTACTATAAATTCTTTATTCATACTATATATTTTTCCAGCGGTGAAAGAAAGATGCTGTCTGTGTTGAACACGAACGGATATTTCGGACTGATACCCGGTCTTTTTCCAAACACACCATTCCAATTTTCGTATTTTTCGAGAACGGTAACTGTACTGTGCAAATACTTTTTACTGTTTTTGTTTTAGTTTTGAATGACAAGAGTTAATTAAAACGTCGATTCCTTTTGATAATTTCAACTTCGGTAACGGTATTTTACATTGCTCTCGTGCCTTTTGTGTGCATAATGTATGTATGTCTGTGTATTTCAGAAAAATGGCCCTGTGACGAATAAGAAATATTTTTTTGGCATATCATAACATTGCTTATATTTACTTTTACTGATATTATTAACTACCTAAATATACTATTGAAATTGAAATTATACCATAAATATAAAAAATATTCTAATTTTCTTTCAACATATGGCAAAAAGTATTCCTTTACGTCACAGGTTATGATCTACCAGAACTAACAAAAATAGGTATTAAAACAAAATCAACTCCTATTATCTAACAGATGTGCTTAAATTCTTTCTCAAAATAATAAAAAAGTAGCTTAATTTTATCACATTAAGTAATAATTAGCGAAATAAATTCTTGTTCGTCACTTCTTAGGCAATTCACAGTAGAAAAGTATTCATTGCTGATTAAACGTATTACAAAATAAAATAAAAAATTAAACGTGAGCAATTCTTGGCAATAACAAAATATTAATAATCACAAAATAAATACTATAAAATGTTAAATATATATTAAAAAACTAAATTTTGTGCAATTCTGTATGTTGGACAGCGACTAATTTGAAACCTTTGTGATGAATAGGAAAATTTAAGCAATATCCACACTGTCAGTTTGAAAGTAAAATCACAAAGAATAATGCGTTATTATTTTACCTTGTCCACTGACATCACCTTCTTCACGTATTATGCTCTCTAGGGTGTCCTCTCCTTCTTATGTAACCTTTTTCCAGTATCATCGAAGCTCGGTTGACCTACGTATTTCGTAGGTCAACCGAGGTTTTCGCCTGTCTGTCTTACCAACTGCTGCTCTTCCTTTCTCAATTTTTTTGCCATTCTTTCATCACTCGTTCTCTCGACGTGATCGGTTTGGGCACGGTAATATACTATTTTGTTTGATATGCGGATTCGGTCAGCAAAATGGCTCGGCACGACAGGCATATCGAACGAAGAGATTAAATCTCTACAGCATTTACCTTTCTTTTATTCTTCTGTAATATCCACGTTTTAGAACCGTATACAGCATCGATATATGCCTGATGTTTACACGCCTTGGAGACATCTGTCCAAATACAGATAGATCAACCAACATGACATAACTCAGCCTTGTTTAACTCGAGATTTGATGTCAAACCAAGGCAACATGCCAGATCGTGCACCCACACAGGCTGAGTGATCTCTTTAAAGATACTTTATAGTTTGAAGCAAGAGGCCACTCACCTTGTACCGGGATAGTATCTCGCACAATTTAATCCAATAAAATGCTTTATTTAGTCCACGAAACCACAAAAAACTGTTTACGTTACAGCCAACATTGGGTCTTTATTCCATCCATATTCTCTTTCAGTTCTTAAGTTTAATTGGACCACTACAGCCTAACGGTTCTTTCTTGCATTCTTCTCCTCAATATTTTGGCAAGCTAATGATACGATGGTGCTTATTATGCCCTATAGCTTGCACGTTGACTGTGCCTTGCCATTCATCTGGTATCCTCAATCTGATTTCCAGCATAAATTGCACAGATACCATTACAAGTCAAAGTCACGTGATGTTTGTCCGTGAATATTTGACCATCTCTGTAGTAACTCCATCTGCTTTCGTTGCTTAACCACATTTCAGACTATGTATGGGACTCTCAACTTGGTGGCATGTCAACTTCACCATCGGCTACATCAAGGCTTAGTGTTTCATTGTTACTCGATGCAGAGGCCTTATTACCTTAGATTCATAAATCTCAAAATAGAATTAATTCTATACACCTATCCGCTGTTAATATTTCAACGTCTTTGGAATAAAAAGGGGCGCCCTTTCATTCTACAGGTTAACTAATTACCTCGGAAGTCACTAGCTTTTCGCCTAGTGATTCCGGATTAAAATAGAATCACCCTTGTACTAATATTGTAAGAGGTGACTAAACTACGTGTGGAAGTTGCATCGCCAGAAATAGGAAAATTTGTGGGCAGATTCGACCAGATTATTGTAAATTTCGGTATTTAAAACCAGATTTAAGTATTGGATTTTTCTCACAATATTTCACATTACGTAATGTCGGACTCCAACGCTGTGTTTCGGCATCTTTATTCAATTGGTGTAATCCTAGACTCGTAGAAGATCGATTTTATACGCACATTTCCGAAGGAAGGCGATGGGTCTGATCCAACTAACTGCAGGCTCAATCACTATCACGGTTTTCCTTTCTAAAATTATGAAGAGCATATGTATAAATAGCCAGCTCTTGGTGGTTATCTAGAGGATCTCCGATTAATAAATGAATATTTACCCATAAATCTTGACATTCCGTATGGCTGGGCGATTTATTTTTAAATTATACAAATTATACTTTTGATCTCTCCGTAACTTGCAAGTATCTACATGAATAATAATTTAAAATTATAAAATATTTCCGTGTGCATTAAGCTTTACCATTCTTATTAGTCACAGTTTTGTTCCGGTAATATGTCACGTATCGCATAGGAAGTGATGTTTTCATCCCAAAAAGCTATTCAAGTTAAAAATAACTAGCATTTAATTAAATTATCTTGGTTTTAGCTCTAGTAATATAATATTGGTTAGATTTTTGTTGAATTAGTACGTGATAAAGAAAAGAAAACGAATTAATTTATCTTTAAAACATCGTCACTACCCGGAAAACTTTTTCTGCACCCCGAAGACACAGAAACTTCCGTCACCGATTTTGTCGAAACTAACTTTAGAATAATAATGACGATATTACAAATACGATTACAGTGGTGCCAGAAAAACAGAAAACATATAAATTTGTAGATTTTACTTGTGTAAGTTATCAAATTCACCGTGACTAATCAGTATTTTCCGGTACTATAGTTACCGTAGGACAAGATTAAAATATTGATATTTTTTAAAATTACTGTACATTTATCACATAAGAACTGAAAAGAACACTTAAAAAATATCTGTGAATTTATTTAAACACTAAAACATATTCAAAGTCTAATATATTACAAGTAAGACGTATATTTGAAATCGGCAAGAGCACCGTGGGACAGTCGAAAACTTTACCTCGTGTTTTGCTTTCTTTTAAATATAAAAATAGTTATCCGCTTTTTAAGGTACTTTTTAATTTAAGTCAACATTAAAACATTTACTTTAACCATAAAATCTCATTTCCACATTATCGATATAATAAATTAGAAATAAAAATGTTTAAAGTTGTGGGACAGTCTAATTTTGCTAGGGTCTTTTTTTCTGAAATACACTCATGTATGTGTATGTAATTTCTGATATTCTTAGGCAATATTTGATTCGCGAATGAGGCAAATGTTTGTATTGAAAACCCGAAAGCTTGTCTAATACTGACGTATTAATAACTGGTCAATTATTTTGATTTGTGCAGATTGAATAAAGAATCATTCGGCTCTCTTTGTTTCAGACGTTGTTCAAACAAAGTTTCATTAAATATTGCAATCAATTTTATTTTGGTACAATTTTACTTTGAAAGGGTTATCTGATTTAAATTATCTTATCGTAAATGCGATCGTTGTAAGTTCGATTTTCACACAATCGACTCCAGTAGAACAAAGAGCAGCGTTGTGTTCTGCCACTTAATAGGACGCAATGTCTCGAACTCAGGTGGAAAAGGGAATCAAAATATCTTGATACTAGGTTCTCTATGCCTATTTCAGTTTCAAAAGAAAACTAAAAACAAAATCCTGAAATAATTATTATTAATTGAAGAATTATAAAAAAAAAATTATAGTAATTTTTTAACTAAACTACATTTCTACAAACATCAAGTGAATCACAGGTTTTTCCACGTTTTTTTCAGGTGGTTGACATTGTATTTTTAAGATACAAAGATTGGAAGGACCTACTTGAAGGCTATCCTGATATGAAGGAAAAGCTCTACACTGCTGCTAAGACATTAACCAGGGATCATACTATACATAATAAATGATAGTATAAATAATTTATATTATGTTTTTCTTTTAGTTAATAGAATACAAGAATACATGAAACAAGACTAAAAAATGCCATCTTAGTGCAGTGGCAAAATGTCTGTACACGCGATGGTGGTAGTCTCCATTCCGGCTTGAGGGAATATTTATATGTTATAATTTTTTTCTTTTCTATTTCATGAATTTAAAAAAATATGTTAATTTTGAAACGAGGACATTTAAATTACTATTACAAATTCAGACAACATTTATCTGTAACGTAATGCTTTCGGATTCGATTCACACTGGGGGAAACGAGTATTTTCATGTCATCGCTCTGGTTAAAGTCTCAAAGTCAAGCTGTACTACTCCGTTCAAAATTTCTCGAATTCGGCCGAAAGGTGGAATGGTGAATGGAGTGTCTTGACACTAGGATATCTCTGCCTCCTGCTGCTTTGTGGCATAAAACTTGATTGTCCATCAATATATATATTTTTAACATTAAACTATAATTGAACCTATCTCCTCTTTCTTATAAGGAAATACACATATTTCATGGCCATTTTGACTAACGGTGGTCTAAATAGAAAAAAAATACTAACAAAAATCCCTAAAGAAATGACACATCGCTTCCTTTTCTAATTAAATGATATCATAAATGCTAAATAATGTGTATTTAACGCGGGAGGCTCACAAAAACGACTCACAACGTAAAAGAGATTTATTTGAAATTTTTTGCGTTTGAAAATAATGTAAACATATTTTTTCTCTCCTCAGATCAAAGCTTTTGATAATAATTAATTTGTTGCCGACTTTTATGTTAAAAAAATATTTAAATAGATTAAATGATATAAGCCTATATTATGTTATTTAAGAATTTGTGTACATAATTACTCGTGTATGTACAAATATGAGGCCATCATAGTATAGTGGGTCAGCGTGTGATTTTAACGCGATGGTTTTAGGTTCGATATGCACTTGGAGCAATGAATTATTTTTGTTTTCTCATTCTGGTAGACACAACGTGGCATTGAGTTCTGTCACTTAGCCCACAACAAGTATTGACATTAGAACTTGTATTTATATATCGCTCGCAACTCAGAGATCGATGTTAAGAACGATCTTGAGATGTCTTAAATATATTTTGAATGTAAACACATGAAGCATCTTGACCGAGTTGATCTGGAACCTACAACCTTATCATACTGTTATATAATGTTCTAAGAAATTATTACATAAATAAAAACATTAACTAAATTTCATTACAAACCGAATTATAATTTCTCAACTGTACTTAAGTAGGAGGTGGTTTTCTGAATTTTTTACAGCATTATGGCCATAATAAAAGCCATGGATATTTCATCTCGACGTTTATCGCCGGTGGAGCTAATAAAAGTACCGCCTCAATTATCACTTGCTCGGAAAGTATATATTTTTTTACAATTTGCTCAACGCTGTTGCTGCGATTAGAATTTTTTATTTCTATTGTTACCTTTAAGTATCTTGGCTTGGTTTATCGATATTTGGGTTCTTTAAGCGTTTCGAATTGCAAATTGGTCGTCTTTTTGGTTGATTTACATATATTGTTAGTTGTGTTTTTTTTTTTCATTTGTATGGTTAAGTAAGAAAGTTAATTTCATATGATACTTTTTTTATTTGTTCTCGTAATAAATTCGTTTTTATCTTTTCTCTACTCGTCTTACAATTAAAGCAATTGATAGTGCCACAGTTTATTTAACCAAATCCAACAAATAAAAAAGAAAAAAACGATAATATAATCAATGCCGTTTCGACAACCCTTTATTGTATGTAAATAATATTAACTAACGTATGAGTAATATTTTAGGACGAGGTTCAAGTCAGTCAGTCCTAATATATATATATATATATATATATATATATATATATATATTTTTGTAATCATCAGTCTAACATTTATGAAATCTTAAATAATCATTTAAATGTTAAATATATTTTTATTTCTTTCTTTCAGCTTCACGCTGCATCCCGCATGTAGCAGAGTGGATAGAGGCTGTCGCTGCGCTTTTGCGTTTTATGTCCTCAAGTGAAAATCGAACCCACAACCTGTCGCGGCTACAGCGGTCACATGCTCGTGTCCGTGAACCACAACTGACCTCATAAACATACACAAACTAACAAAATACAATATTAAAGAGCAGCGTTATACTCTTGTAGAAAGGAATGCCACTCCACATTAGTTTACTAACGCATTAAATCTGAGTTTGCGGCCAACTGTCGAATTTGAAGTTAACATGAGTTATTTGGCCTCTTAATTGCACAGGATGTTCTAACCATATACATATAACTATATATGTAATTTACTATGCTATATTTATTTTCACGTTTCACGCTCTATCCTGCACGTAGCAGCGTGGAGAACTATTGAGAGGCGAAACTCAACGCCGCAGTATGCTATATGCTATGTAATAATTTATATTTTACTTTTTTTCATATAATACATAAAAAAACATCTAGCTGTCTGTCTATTTGTATTTGCTAGTTCATACTACTTCAGCCTCCAAGTTCGACTCATTTTATGAACGCGGCACTTTGTATAAACAAAGGGAGAAATCAAATTCAATGACATACGAGTATAACCTATCGATGGCTTAAAGATAACCCACAAATATTAAGTGGGAGATTTCAATTCAGGCATCCAAGACTTTTTTCTTATGGTCCATGATTTTGTACTATGCTCCTTCTTTTAATTATTTTAAACAATTAAAAAGTATATATCAAAATAATTGTATTCCTTGATGTGGACCTAGACCACTGGTTCTCAACCAGTGGTCCGCAGAAGCCTCAATATGGTCCGCGAATGATTTAAATTTTATAACTAGGGATGGTGAGGCGAAGTTTTTGTTTGATTATCACAGTTAATTTTTATTATACCTACATGCATAGTGGTCCTTGCCCAGAATGATATAAAAGTGGTCATTGATCAAGAAAAGGTTAGGAACCCCTGATCTAGGGTAACTCATGCTCAAACAGGAATTGAACATAACTTACAAATCCATCTTATAATATATTCAAAAGTCGCTTTGATATTTTAACATACCCGGGAGAGAGCTTACAGTGCTCGTATTAAAACTACTGAAATTTATTGGAGCATTTAAAATTGACAGTCAAAGGGTTCATTGGGAAATTCGAAATTGATATTAATATTCCATTCGTACGGAAATATTTCTTTCATTTTGAAGTTCTAGAGACTCGTCCTTGCTTTGTACGTTTTATGCGAAACCCTCTTTTAAGTAGATACTATAGTGATAAGTATAGGTAAATATAGATATAAGTATATTTAATTATGAGAAAGTGGACTATGTTTAACTGGGATGATTGTGGATTCGATATCCACTCGGAGGAGTTAATTATTTTCATATTGCCGCTCTGGTAAACAAGAAGAGAGAAACGAGGTTGGGTTCCGCTATTCAAAGTTGTGAAAGTCAAAGCCGCGTCTTGTCTATCTATGTATAATTCGTTAATTCTTTCACTGAACAATATCCTTTATGTATTCTATT
>DWLH01001055.1:0-14712 GCA_018249795.1 Heliconius telesiphe telesiphe
GGGATGTTCATTCTTCATTTGGCGCGATTGTGAATTTTATAATATGGTCTGTATGGTTGTTTATTTGTTTTTTAGTAAAGATAACCATGTAAGTGACAAGACACTCCGTTTTTCCCATTTTTGTCTTAATTCGAAGCACTTCGTGTTGAGTAGCTTCCGACATTTTGTCTCGTTTGTCTTTTGTCACAGTGGGAAATAAATATAATTCGTTTGCCCCCAATAAGGATCGAACCCACAACCATCGCATTTACAGCGACCCAGAAGTTTCGATGGCCACGATGGCCTCAGCAACAGGTTATGTTAGGTATAATTTCTGAATCAATATAGTAATTCTTTGTTTTTTTGCAATTTTTTTTACGAGATGAATTTCTTATAAAATAATCAGCTTCACGCTGTATCCCGCACACAGCAGGGTAGGCAGAAGGAAACTAGTGTTAAGACACTTTCCCCACTTTCTGCTGAACTCTGGAGGCATTGCGTGATGAGTGGCAGAACTCAACGCCGCGCTTAACCTCGACACCAGAGCGAAGAAATGGAAATATAAATTTAAATCATCGAGTGGGGATCGAATCTACAACCAGTCCGTTTTACAGTCGCATCTCGTGCCGCTGTGCCACGTCTGGCTTCAATTGAATTTCTTATAAGTGTAAGTAAAGATGGCTAATACAAGGTAAATATAAATGCTCTCACTGGTATATTGTTTTTATAAAGAATTTTGATGTTTATAATTATCACCGTTAAAAATATAAGTAGCTCCACGTTCTATTCCAAAAATAGCAGGTACAATCTAGTGCTGTACACCATAATTAAAGAACATACCATAAATCTAGTGTCTAGTTACTCCGTCCTTTGCTTTCTTATCGAGTTCATGACATTACGTGTTAAGTGGCAGAGTTCAACGCTGCGTTTGTTGTCAAGAAGCTTTCTTTATTGTAAGTGACATTTAATTGTGAGTTTATAGAGATATATGGTGAAAAAAAACCTTGTCTAAGTAAAATAAGATCTATTAGTTATTAGATTACATTCAAAGTAGATCATACCATATTAGGTCATATTAAATAAAACAAAACAATGAACGTCAGTCAATGTCACCAAGAAACTGTCTTTTAATTAATATTTATTGGTAGCGCGTCCGGCGCGTTGAACTGTTTATTATTGCTATACTTTTTTTATATGGGGTTTGATAGGTTTGTGTCTATTTTTAATACTTAATATTTTTTTAATTTCTTTTAATATGTTCTATTTATACTATGACAGTGATATTTCACTATCTGTATACTGTGTGTTTGTAGTAACAGTGTGTGCAACATAGCACCACGTTGAGTCCCGCCATTCAACACACAACGTCTCGAAAATTTGGAAAATGGGGAACGAAATGTCTTAATACTGGGTTCCTTCTGGCTGTGTCTCTCTCTCTCTCTCTCTCTGTCTCCCTCTCTCTCTCTCTCTGTGTGTTCCCTTTGTGTATACAGAATACAGTGTGAATTAAAAAAAAATCTGTATACATTTAAACTACCTGGACGTTGACCCTGCGCTGCAGCTTAGTAGTTACTTTAGAACTAACCAACGTATTCTTTGTTACAATAATATTTAAATATTTCAATATAATAAATTTTATTGAACATAACTGTGACATTAGTGAGTTTTTTTTTAAATTTTTATTGTTGCTTATCTTACCTTATTTTTATGCTTCACGCTGAAGTCACACAGTGGTGAGATTCATATTCTTTCTACATACAGAGGACAGCTGATTTCCTCTGTAATCTTATTTAGTCACTTCCGTACCCGACTATCCACCGAATACTGAAGACATTGCGTGATGAGCGGCGGAACTCAACGCTGCACTGTGCCCCGTTACCAAAACGAGAAAATGAATGTATTAAATATTTCATTGCCTCGAGCCGGAACCCGCGAACTGCCGCATTTGCAGGCGCACGTTAGTGTCCCTGCGCCATGACATGCGAAATTAACTTATGCAAAGCGCGGCGTCGAGTTAAGCCACTCAGCACGCAATGCCTCCAGAAATCGGCGGATAGTGAGGACCGGAGAGTCTTAACACTAGATTACAGCATGAAGCTGATTTAATTTAACTTTATTTCATTTTAACTCATAGGTAAATGGACCGCTTACTTCTATGACGGTCGAAGAACTTTTATCCCTAAAATCTATTACACGAACGAAGCTAAACCTACCCTACAAAAATATCCGAATTAATAGAAAGCCGAAACTTAATAGTAAAAGTCTGTACAGCCACTTTGTAACTCGAAAATTCACAAATAATAATTAAATTTGTATGTCAATGTTTGTGATAAAATCATTGATTTATGATATAATGGTTTTAGAGATAAATTATAACTTAATAGATTAGATTGTGTGTTATATGTAACTTATTTACCTACTTGTAATATACTCTTTGATTATTTGATAGAAAGGAGACTATTGTGGAATAGCGTCTGTTGGTACAACGCGATGGATTGTTGGTTCAATTCCTGGTCAAAGGAGTGAATTATATTGATTTTCTAGTTCTGGCACGACTATCTTCTCAGACTTTTTTATTTTAACAAGAATTAATTATTTTTTTAAACATTTAACCTCTTTTTAATCATTCAGCTCATTATCCAAAGTTAAACTTAAGCTCAAAATAACTAATAAAGCAATAACGTTCTAAACAATTCCATTGTATTCACATTGCTATCAAAATATTAGTGTTTACACAAAAAAAAAATCGCGTGCCTCACGAACTGTGAGCCCTAATAACTGTATAGTATTGAAATACATTATATTACATACCTACATACGTGTTTTTTGGTTCACATTTTGCTACTAACAAGGAAATTAAGCAAAACATAAGGTAGATATAAATTGGATAGTATTTTGTGACACAGTGGAGCTTTTTGTAGGACTTATTTAAATAACGAGGCCGTCGTGGCGCACTAGCAGAGATCGTAAATATGACAGTTGTGAGTTCGATTCGCACAGGAGAATGAATCATTTTCACTTTTTGGCTTTGGTAACAAGACACATTGCGGCGTTAAGTTTCGTCATTCAACACGCAATGTCTTGAAAATTTGGAAGTATGGGAACGGAGTGATTTAACACTAGGTTACGTAGAGGGCTACCTTGCTATGCAAAATTTGCAAAAACCGTGAAGCTGCTTTTTATCAAAACGATACGATATTTTTTTTATATTTAACATTTAATTTAATCCATATGTAAATATAAATTATTAACTAGAGGCCGTCGTGGCAAAGTGGGTCAGCGTCTGACTTTAAGCGAGTTGTAACAAAGTAATCATTTTTGCGGAACCTGTACAATAACGGTTATCCGTAATAGATGAGAAGATTTTCGAACTCTACAATACTTAATTACAGAAAATCATTAATATTGAGGCCACCGCAACAAATTGGCACTGTTTACGCAATAGTTTTAGGTTCAATTCCGTTTGTTCACTATTTTCATTTGCCCTATTAAGAAAAAGCACTTAGTTGAGTTTTACCTCTTAACTTCCTATTTATTTTTTCCCTCATAAATGCGCGATATACATATAGAGTAACCTGAGGAAACCTAGTGTCGCCGTCGTTTCGTGTTGAACATCAAAATTCAAAACCGCTCTTTGTCATGCCAGAGCGAGGAAATGACAATAACTAATTCCCCAGAATAAGAATCAAACCCACAACTGTTGCGATTATAGTCAGGCCTCAATTCCTATATATTACATTAATTTAAAAGTTTCTAGCAAGCTGTCAACTGATTAAGGGACATCGGTGGGGCGTGACGAAAGCGACACGCCGCGGCCACCGGAAATCCGACAGTTCCGTATGCAAAACATTTATTTACGCTTATTGAATCTAGTTAAAACATTGTTATATTTTCTTGGTCTTGTGACAAGATAAAGTGTGGCGTTGAGTTCCGCACTTACTCATGTACAATCAGCACTTATATATATATAATGTCTTAAAAAATCTGGGAAAATTTGGGAACGGAGTGTCCTAATACTAGCTTTCCTCTGCCTTCTCTGTTTTATGCGGGATACAGTGTAAAGTTAAAAATATATATTTCCCTCATATAGCGTTGCGTGTCCAGCGATGGGAACTAGCGTTGAACGTTTATCAAGTATACTGCGGATTCAAAAATATTTTTACATTCCCCTATTCCCCCGAGTCAGGTTCGAACCGATAACTATCACCTGTTTAGTCGGACAGTTTGTTGTGTCAACGCCATATGGCGTCATTTTTATTATTTCATACCTGACCAAGACTGACCTGACAGGCAAGTAACAATCAAAATTACTTGTCGTTTAGCCTTTTTTTTAGCCTAAAGGGAACCTGGGAACCTAGAGTTAAGACAAGTTCAACGCAGCGATTTGCCTATAAATTATTAAATATTTAATTTCCTCGACTTGAAATCGAATCTACATCCTGCCGCATTTACTATAGCACGCTTGTACCCTTGTGCCACGTGCCATTGACCTTGGGATATATTTGATAAGATATATAAGAGTATTAAAAAACGATGTCCCAAAATTCCAACGGAAACGGGATTTTATGTTTATAGTCAGATCAAACGAAACGGGTTAGAACTCGTTAAATAATAAAAATATATTTAATATAACAAATTCCTCCATCATATTTGAAGGGACTGATGATTAAAATATAAATTAAAAAATTTCACATCACTTATTTTACCTTCACAGGGTAGATACAAATAATATATTTTTACAAGTTTTTATTTAATTTGTCGTGTCAGTGTGTGGGTTAGTGTAGGTATTGGAAATTTAGCAAACTTAATTTGACCCACTTTTCAAATTTAAATTTCAAATTTGGATTAGACGTCAGTTTTGATGACAATGAAATTAAATTTATATAAAGAAAATTATTATTTAGTCAATATTATTGCTAATCCAATATGGCCGCTGTAACAAAATGGTGGATTATAAAATTTACACAACCCACCTAATATGGGTATTAAAAAGGACTGAATACAGCTTTACGCTGTATCCCGCACAAAGCAGGGTAGGCAGAGGGAACGTAGTGTTAATACACTCCTTTCCCCACTTTCTGCCGAATTCTGGAGGCACTGCGTGTTGAGTGGCAGAACTCAATGCTGCGCAACTTTCCGCCTAATGCGGGATAACTAATTTTAAAAAAGGACTGAATTTGTAAAATACAATACGCCATGAACTAAAAATATGTAAAGCTTTTTTAAAAAGTTTTTTAATAAATACTTTATTAATACACTTAAAGTGCACTGAGGATAGATATTTTTTTTTAGGAAACATATATAAAATTGACAACTCAACGGAATCCCGCTATATTTATTTTTTATATGTAAATATTTTTAAATCTCATATAATCTCTCCGTTCTCTTTAAAATTGTCAGCGTCGTCCGCTGTATCCCGCACACAGCAGGTTAGGCAGAGGGAACCTAGTGTTAAGACACTCCGTTCCCCACTTGCTGCCGAATTCTGGAGGAATTGCGCGTTGAGTGGCAGAACTAAACGCCAGAGCGAAGAAATGAAAATATAAATTTAAATAAATATTTCATCTCCTCGAGTGGGGATCGAACCCACAACCAGTCGGTTTTTCAGTCACACTTTGTGCCCCTGCGCCACGACTGGCCTCAAAATGGTAATAATCTAATAATATTAAACAAACAAGTCGCCATAGCAAATGCAACAGGACTATAAAGTCGGGATCAGGGGGCATCACTGAGCCGTAACCGAAGCGATAAGTCACCGGATGTCCGTCTTCCGTGTACAACATTCCATAGAGTGCCTACAAGTTGGTAGAAATTATTTATTGTTTTAAGTTTTTGTAAGTATCTTGTGATTTAACTTGAATTTTTAATTAAATATGTTATATTATATTGAGAGGTAAATAAACGTTTTTATGGTTTGGGTAAAAATATCAATATAATTTTACGGTGTATAGTAGAGTAGCCAGAGGGAACTTGATAGTAAGACATTTAGTTCCCCACTATCAGCCCAAGTCCGTGACGAAATGCGGTGAGTGGCGGTACAAAACGCTGTGCTTAATCTTAACTTGACAGTGAAAATAATTAATTTATAAATTGTTATGAATAGCAATTCCAAGCAACTATACTCGAAATAGCAACCAGTCATAGAGGCCAGTCGTAGCGCAACGGCACGAAGTGTGACTGTAAAATCGACTGGTTGTGGGTTCGAGGAGATGAAATATTTACTTAAATTTATATTTTCATTTCTTCGCTCTGGTGTCGAGGCTAAGCGCGGCTTTGAGTTCTGCCACTCAACACGCAATGCCTCCAGAATTCGGCAGAAAATGTGGAATGGAGTGTCTTAACACTAGGTTCCCTCTGCCTACCCTGCTGAGTGCGGGATACAGCGAAGCTGATTTAATTTATACTAGAAATACAAATTTGAATCTTGAACTATCGTCTACTTTACTCAGTCAGATTCATATTGCACCACAACATCATTATCTAAACCCTCACACGTGCTTAAGCACGTTTGATTAAAAGAACACACAAATAGAAGCGGTACGATGTAAAACGCGAATGCAAAGAACTCAATTGTTTTACTCCGTAAACCCGTTCTGTCACGCTTTCTTACCGTACATGGTATTGTAGTCATATATCCACACAATGAACTGTCGGCCAAAATAAAGGATACACTTTTATTTAATAATGTTTTATTTACGCAGAAGTAGTGTTTAACTGTGAGCATGAAGGTTGTGGGTTTGGTTCTCTCTCTGGAGCATGAAGATATTGTTTTGCCTCGCACTAATATCTTATAAGGAAAACTATTCCTCTGCTTACTCTCCTACATGGGAAAAAGTGTAAAACTTTTTTTTTTTATTTACAGTAGAGAATTTTATATGTGTAGTGGTTGTGGGTTCGCTTTTTGCTCAAAAAAGTTTTCATGTTACCCATTTAATATGTTGCTAACAAAAACGGGAAACTACGAGAGTATGTCACTTTGGTCTACTTGCGAACACGTGGCGGTAAAAAATATCAAACAAATTAAAAATCAACATATTTTTTGTTCATCTGGCAATTACCAAATAAGCAAATAGAACATTTGCAATTAAATACATTTTTGTCGAATAAAAGAAAATAGAAATTACAATAATTTAAGATTTTCTCTTTTACTACAAATAAAGTTATGTAACATTCTGTGAACTTTCAGCTTCTCTTCGAAGAATTTAAATTATTTTAGATCATTGAAACGTTTTCCTCTGTAAAATTCCAGATAATTCGTTATAGTCCTTTTGACATATTTTTTTAGTTGCCAGGGTACGATAAATCCCTTATAATTGCGAAAAGTACATATATGTATGTGAACATTACAAATATAATTAATTTCTTTTTTAGCTTTACGCTTTGCCTTATATAGCAAAATAGGCAGTGGAAACATATTGTTAAGGCACTCCGCCTCCCACTTTTCGAGACATTGAGTGTTGCGTGGCGGAACTTAACGCTGCGCCTTAATTTTATTGTCTAAAAATGAAATAAGGTAAAAAACGTATATGTGGTACTCAATGTGGCCTCTAGTGTAACGCATATCGCAGTACGCGAGGTGTTAGACACCGTGACTAAGTTTTATGCCCTGATTGTGATTTTTTTGTTATATCTACAACACCATAGCCGCTATTCTTTTTTAATGAATTTAAAATCCTTGTCCTGGTATAAGGTGCCTAAACTTGTTTGACAAAAATATATTTTTGTACATTTTTTTTTATTTGTAGTATTTGTTTTTAATTGCTTCACGAACTCAAAAGCGACGGGTACTAAATATATGCAAAAAAAAAAACTAATAAAACGAAATATCGTAAGCTAGGATTACTTTGCCAAAACATTCCGCTCTCCATTTTCCGTCCAATTTTTGAGACATTGCTTGTTGGATGACGGAACTTTTTTCTGGGTTATGTTTTGTGCCAAAGCGAAAAATAACAATAAGTGGGAATCGAACGCAGAACTTAGTCAGACTTTTTCCACAGCGCCATGAAGTCCCCATTCTTGTGAATTTTATACTATTTTAAAACGAAACATAGGCAGCTGTGAGCAATATATGCGAAAACACCGGAGAATTTTTATGACAGAACCTTTAAAATGTCAAGTTTTTAGATGACGTTTTAAATATATTCATAGGTTTTATGATTACACGTGCTTTTTTTTTCAAGACTTTTTATTTAGCGAAAGCATATTGAAAAGGAATTGGAACGCGGCATACATTTTTAACGAAGAGAATTCAATTTCGATAAGGCCCGTATCGCACTCGCAAACAATGACAACGGTACACAATTTTTTCAAAGGGGAAACGAAAAGGTAGCGATAACGATAGTTTACTATTTAGAAAAAAAATATTAATTTGGAATTTTAAGATTAGAGTTATTAGGGGCCTCTCCCAGGTTTCGCTCTGAATATTATATGCTTTATGCGGGATACATCGTGAAGCTAAAAAAAAATAAGAAATAATATATGTATATAGAATTTAATAAGAGCATAAGTTGCCCAATGGCTATAGTAAAGGTTTTTTTCAGTTTACCCATATTTTTTAAAGTTATTTTCTTACGTATCTCTTCTTCTTAGTCTTAGTATAATAAAGAATAATATGTAATCCACATGAAATACCATCAAAATAACATATTCTCCAATTTTGACAATGTAAATATTTTCATTTATTTATTTACATTTATATTTTCATTTCTTCGCTCTGATGTCGAGGCAAAGAGTCGGCGTAGAGTTCCGCCACCATAACTCGGCGGAAAGTGGACAATGGAGTGTCTTAACACTAGGTTCCCTCTGCCTACCCTGCTTATACAGCGTGAAGTTGATAAAAAAAGAAAGTATTTTCAAAACGTAAGCAATAATGAGTCATCCTTTTGTAATCAAAATTACTTGAAGATCACAACACTCTCGCTTAAGTGCCATCTGAATACTAATTAGTAGATCTAATTACTGTGGGCTTTCAATACAGTGTTGCCTTTGAAAAAATCTTTTGTTATTGTAGTAGCTACGTCTCTTTGTATGCATTTTGTTTATATTTAAATATTTGTTATTTTAATGGAAAACTTCTATATATATATATATATATATATATATATATATATATATATATATATATATATAAAGAAGAAGAAGAAAGAAGTATCCTATACAAGATTTGAATTCGGTTTTTGTATTTTTTTTTAAAACAAATATGTAAAATGAAAAAAAAGAAGAAATACCTCAACAAACTGTTCTGTAAACGTGACGGTTGTGGGTTCGATTCCTACACATTTTTATTTCCTTTCTATGTTAATGAGTTGTGTTCCCGTAAGTCAGCTTCACGCCGTTGCCTTTGAAAAAATCTTTTTGTTATTGTAGTAGCTACGTCTCTCTGTATGCATTTTGTATATATTTAAATATTTGTTATTTTAATGGAAAACTTCTATATATATATATATATAAAGAAGAATAAGAAAGAAGTATCCTATACAAGATTTGAATTCGGTTAAACGTGACGGTTGTGGGTTCGATTCCTACAAATTTTTATTTATTTTTTTTAGGCAGAGGGAACCTAGTGTTTAGACACTCTGTTCCCCACTTTCTACCGAATTCTGGAGGCATTACGTGTTGAGTGGCAGTTGCCTCGACACCAGAGCGAAGAAATGGAAGTATACATTTAAGTAAATATTTCATCTTCTCGAGTGGGAATCGAACCCACAACCAGTCGATTTTACAATCACACTTGGTGCCGCTGCGCCACGACTGGCCTCAAACTGTTCACGTAAGTGCTTCTTGAAAATAAAAAAGAAACAATATAATTTACATATTTCTTATGTCAGATATTTCCGCCTATTTTCAATATAAATTTGCAAAAACAAAACAAATGTACCGAAGCCAAAGCACTTCGATAATCAACAATTACATACAATCATTTAGATCTACAAAATTATCGGTTGCAAGGTGTGCGCTATGTTGAAGTATACCGTAGTACCGGTAATAGTAGCACGCGAGCTTCGACGAAATTAGTTTAGAGCTTCAATTGTTGTGACAATCTTTTTTTTTCAAGTTAGATAGTATTTTTCACTATTATATACTGTTTTTTAACTACACATTGTATCCCTCATTTAGCGGGATAGACAGGAAGAACCTAGTGTTAACATATTCCGTTCCCAACTCCCTGCCAAATTTTGGAGGTATTGAGTGGCGGAGCTCAACGCCACGCTTTTGCCGCGAAATGAAAATATTTAATATTTAATTTCCGCGAGAGGGAATCCACGATATGTGGCGCACACGGTACACGACTGGCCTCAACATGTATTAAATTTATACCAGGGATAAGGACAATTATATGTAACATTTGTAATAAAAATAAAAATTTAGGCCATCATGGCGCAGAGGGGGTATCTAAAAGTACTGATTGTGAGTGGAGGAATAACTTATTTTGTGTAGTGTCCTAACTTTAGATTCTCTCTACTTATATTTGTATAAGCAGAGCTATGTATATTTTTATGGAAAAGACAGTGCAAACGAGTGCATGGGTCATCTAGTGGCAAGTGATCACCACCGCCCACGACTCTGTGTAACACCATATATTTTTATTTACAACAGGATATTTTTTTCAAAAAAAGCCTTTTTAAAATACCCATGTTGTACTGACCCAGAAGCACTGGCACAGGTATGCCACGCCACAGTTGATTGGCGTATGGAATGAGGATCCTATAGAACCGTACAATAGCGAAGTGTCACGTATCTTGGTGGTGTGGATGATATCTAAGTTTGAGAGTACTGTGCGGTAAAAAAATTCGGAGGTATTATGTCAAACAGTTCCCAAGAACACTCCCCATACAAAATGCGGTAGAAACAGCTATCAACTTCAAAATTCAGATAAATATAACTCAATTATTCTGAAATACATTGAAATATTATACTGAGTTGGACTCAACACTACAACTAAAACTATAGGTACCTACATCGCAACTAAAACACAATAATGTGAAACATTTGATAGTCAAAGGAAGCTTAGTGTTAGTTAACACAGTCCGTTTCCACTTTCCGTCTAATTTTCGAGACATTACTTGTTAACGGAACTTAACACCGGATTTGTCTTCCAGGGTAAGAAAATAAAAAATAAAAAATCTCTGAATTTAAAAAATCCTATCTTTGAGTGAGAATCAAAACTACAACCGTCGCATTTACAGTCAATCACTGAGTTGCTGCATCACAACAGCCTCTCCAATTGAAACCTATCGCAAAATAAACGAACGATCGCAATAAAAAGGCTTAAAAGCGAATTTTAAAGTTAAAACACAAAGTCGACCGTCAGCAGCATAAACGACGAGTATCACTTTATACAGTAATGCCGTATTAAGTCAATTAAGGCATGCTTGCTTACTGTCTACATAGTACATATTGATTTTATCGTCCGCCTAATGGGGCGGAGTGACCCCATTCTTCTCGATAATGGGGCAAAAATTTTTTTTTTCTATATTATTTTCCTTTAGATTTGGGTTTTAGATAGCGGTGTTTATTTATTTTGACGTTTGTTTGTTGATTTGTCACGCGATAGGTTTTAACTTTGTGTAGTGTACAATTTATAAGCTTATATTCTGTTACTTTGGTAATTATTGTTTTTAATATACCGCAGTGTAGGGGGAAACCCGATATCAAGCCACTCCATTCCCCACTTTTTGTCTTATTCTAGAGATTTTGCGTGTTGAGTAACGGAATTTAAAGCCAAAGTTTGGCTTATTACCAGAGCCAGGAGATGAAAATAATTAATTCACTAAATGGAAATCGAACCCACAACCAGTGCGTTACAGTCAGACAATGTGCCTCTGCTGCGCAATGACGGTATCTGTTATTTTAGATTCCTATGAAATGAAATTACTCTGAAATACTGTATCCTATGATGTTATATAGAAAGTTTACATACAAATTCTCATTTCAGCATTCTTCTTAGCCTTTATCTACGGTGTTGTGTTTATTCATTCATTGTAGTATTACTAGTTTTTCTACTACTCTATACTATGAGAACATAAGGTATACGAAGATAAACATTATGTACTTATCATTATTTTACTTATGGTTTCTGTGCAATCTGTGTGTTTTCATTTTTTATGGTGCTGTGGTGGCACATTAAGTTAACGTCTGATTTCTGATAAATGCAACAGTTGTGGGTTCAATTCCCACTTGGGTAAATGAATTATTTTTATTTCCTCGCTCTGATAAAGCATGGCAATGAGTTCAACCCCTCAACACGAAATGTCGTCAAATATTTGCGGAAAGAGGGGAACAAATTATCTTAGCACAAGGTGCAGAAACGGATCGGCTAATGAGCATATTCAATCGGCTATCGACGATATGTTCTCACAGATCCCCTCCGCTGAGGTCGTGATACTTGGTGATTTTAACTTTATATTCCTAGCACTGTAGTGCCAATCGGTGGCAAGTCACAGCCTTGGTTTAGTGCGTCTTGCAAGCTTGCTGCCTCTAGCAAACGCGAGGCATATCAAATCTGGGCCGAGGCATTGGTTACTAAGAATCGAAAGGTGAAAACCTCAAAAAGGAAGTATATCCGAGCCTCTAGGTTCTTTAAGCGGCAAATTACCAGAGCAAGATTCGAGAATATCGCCAAAATCGACGAGAAGCTTGAGAGCTACCCGTCCTACACTTGGCGACTTTAGCCAACCTTCGCTTCCGCCATTTCGTACAGGAAATGACATCTTGGTCCACACGGCAAAAGAGAAAGCCGATCTCTTGGGCGCTCTCTTTGTCTCGAATTCGATTTTGGATGACCAAGGAACAACGCCGCCGACCATCTCCCGGTGCCAGAGCTCAATGCCTGAGGTTAAGTTCAACTAAACAGCTGTTAGGCGAGCTCTGTCCTCTTTGGACATCAATAAGTCGAGCGGGCCAGATGACATCTCTCCCTTATTATTCCGTTCTTGTACTCCTGAGCTAACACCGGTGCTAATGCGTTTGTTTCGACACTCTTACTCAGTCGGCTTAGTCCCAGATTCATGGAAGAGCGCTCTTATGCACCCGATCCTGAAGAAAGGCGATGGTTCCGATCCATCTAAATACAGGCCTATTGCTATCATCTCCCTGCTATCAAAAGTCATGGAGAGCATCATCAATAGCCAGCTCTTGGTTTATCTAGAGGATCACCTATTGATCAATGACCGACAATATGGCTTCCGCCAAGGTCGCTCAACCGGTGATCTTCTGGTTTCCCTAACCCACCGCTGGGCCGCGGCTATTGAAAGCAAGGGAGAGGGCCTTAGTTAGTTTGGACATGGCGAAAGCCTTTGATCGAGTGTGGCAGGGGGCGCTCATTGCTAAACTTCCATCCTATGGGCTTCCCGAGAATTTATGCAAGTAGATCGCTTTCGCATTGGGCGCAGCATCAAGGTCGCTGTAGATGGTTGGTGCTCCATGGATGGTGCTTCAAACATATGCCCATGAACGCTGGCGTTCCTCAAGGCTGCGTGCTGGAGGATTCTAGCATTCATTGCTATGCAGATGATAGCACAGTGGACGCTGTTTACTCCGGCCGCGCAAGTCTTTCTCGGAAAAACGTCGACCTGTGCCGAAATAACTTGAGTCTTCTGTTGTATCCCTCGAGAATATCTCCTCATGGGGTGAAAGGAACTTAGTTCAATTTAATCCCCCGAAGACACAAGTTTGCACGTTAACCAATAAAAAAATCCCATTTATCGTATCGCCAGTCTTTCAAAACATTCCCCATTACAGCAGTATCGCGATCATCTGGAAAGCAAGGCCAAGTTGGTCTCGAAGAAGCTAGAAGTCATCAACAACTTCGTTGACTGATGACTGTTGACTTCGTCGTTCGTCGTACTTCAACACTGATTGGCTCTATAAAGGGCCCAGGGTCGGCCTCATATGGAGTACTGTTCTCATCTCTGGGCTGGTGCACCCCAGTATCAGCTTAAACTATTTGATCGCATACAACGTAGATACATTCGAATCAATGGGGACCCAATGATCTGTGAAAGGGTTGACACTTTGGCTTTGCGTAGAGACGTCTCCTCGCTGTGCGTTCTCTACCGCATTTATCATGGGAAGTGTTCTAAAGAACTGTGTGACCTGTTACCTGCCGCTGAACTTTCTAACCGCACAGTACGCTAAAATATCATCCACACCACCTGGAGACGTGTCAATCCATTACTGTGCGGTTTCGTAGGAATTTCCTTCCACGCGCCACGGAACTGTGGAATGGCCTAATCGCGGTAGTATTTCCAGGTCGATATGACATGGGTACTTTCAAAAATCGCGTCTATCTCCACCTTAAAGGCCGGCAACGCACCTGTAGCTCCTCTGATGTTGCACAGGGTCGTGGCCGGTGGTAATCACTTACCATCAGGTTACCCGAACGCTCGTTTGCCTTGTCCTTTTCTATAAAAAAAAAAGATCTCTGAAATCAAATGTATTTTGCAAAAAAAATCTATACCTATACATAAATGTAGCCACATCGGTCGAATTCCATTCAATATCCGTTCCCAGTACTAGCTAGTTATTCAACAGACAGACAGACTCATAAATAAAGAAAGTTCTCAAAGCCAAAATTAACATAATACTTATGTCTGAACTAAACGTTACTCAAAATGAACGGTTCTTCGACGATTGTGGCACTGATTTGCAAATTACAATAAAGTGTTCCGTATCAAAGGCGATCCGTACAAATTGGAAGGACTGGAGTCTATGTTTAGTAAGTAGTTACTTTAT
>DWLH01001056.1:0-14711 GCA_018249795.1 Heliconius telesiphe telesiphe
TTGATAATAAGCGAAAGCGCGCGTTGAATACCGCCACACAAAACTAAACTTAATTCTAGGTTTCCAGATTCCCTCTGCCTATGCTGCTCCGTGCGAGATACAGCATGAAGCTAAAAAGATATATTAATAAAAACCTGAGTTGATCAGTAGGTTTAAAATTTATAATATTTTCAAGTATGAAATTCCTTTACTTTGTCGGTGTTTTTGGTGTTGGTATCATGACAGTTCTCCGAAACGCACAAATTTCAATTTTCTTGTGTTCACTCATCAATAGTATTTTTTTTAAGAATATGGATGTCATATTAAATACTGAACTAAATAATGAACAAGTAGTCTAGACAAGTTTAATGATTTAGTGTATACAAAAATATATTTTAAGCAAAAACCTTGAAAAAATGGAATATTTTACGTGGAGATTGTGTATTCTTAGCTAATTTCTTTTCAAAAATATTCATAATTAAACTATTTTTTTTTTGCTATTTTTAATGAAATAAGTACATACTTAAAGTTTTTAATAATAAAACGTGCTTATAATTTAGGTACAGCTACACAAAAATCTATCACAAAAAAAGTTTATAAACATTCATTGATCGAGCGAGCTTTTGTTTTAAATATTGTCACGAAAAGACGTTATCTAACGTACTGTTTATTTTGGGTTATAATAATGTTAGCATGTAGAGCTTTAATTTCCGACGGTGCAACGACTGCCACAGAAGCTTTTGACAATTCAGAAATAAGTCTTAAATGGCATTCTCCTAATTTTAGCACATCAATCGTCATTGATATTTTTAATTCCTTCTTTTAGATTACAAATGTTTCGGCAATCGTTAATATATACTTATATTGACATTTTAAACAAAATAAGTAACCAGCACATTTCATGTACTTTGAATGAAATTTTGATAAAATTCCAACGTGTTTTATGTAAAAACATCTTTGATTGCGACCTCCTTGCCAGCAAAATACTAAAAGATGGCACTGACGCTGGAAGAGAAGTAAGCTGAAGACAATGATTATTAGCTTTACAGTAGATGAATGGGTCTGATTTCAGGCTGTAGTCCTGAATCTTAGACATATTCCTAATTAGTTAACTCACGGATGGGTCGTGTGATGAATTTTTAATTAAACATTAACTAGCTATTACAAAAAAAATACGTAGTACCTAAATTTTGTACATGAATTATTCTATTTCTATTTTCTATAAATATTCTTCAGTTTTTTTTTTTTTTTCATTATTCTTATTTTTTTTACATCTCACTTTATAGCTAGCGGGATAGTCAGAGAGAACGGAGTGCCAAAAGCCCTACTCTCTGTATGTTTTACTTTATCCACTGTTACTTCTTTATAAATGCCATGAGGGGGTCTCTTATGTTTTTTCGTGACCTTCCTGTATATATCTTTTCTCCCTAGCGAGCTCTTTACCCAGACGCAGCTGACTTCGATACATGTCCATTCTTGACATCGGAGATTTCCTCAATACCGATGCTTTTTGAATAATGTATGTTAAATCTCAGTTACTATCTAGTTTTTATAGGTTTACACACTGCAGAGAAAAATTATATTTCACTGGTCTTAAAAATTGGATTTCCTTTTTGTGGGACTTAAATATAGTTTTATTGGAGGCTTTTCTTAAAATGTTGCAATCCTGTCTGTTTTAAAAGGTGTTTTACATATGGTAGAAGTCCCGGTTGTCTTTCTACTGGGGATCTTCTGATGACGCTGGAGGGGAACAGGCATCTTATGAAAGGCATCCTAGCTCATCCCCTAGGTGTTAAGTGTCGCAGAGTTGGTGGGCTCTTTGAAATAAAGATTTGCCAATGGTAGAAAAATGTGTAGGATGGTGGTAAGATTCACTATTGAAGTATGTGAGTATGGTTTCTTTGTTAGCTAACTTAAGGTCTTTTAGCCCACTAACAAAATAGTAAGAGTCCTCGACATGTTGAGCCAGTTTAAACCTCGGCGTACCGATTTGGCTAATTATTGAAGATACAGTCAGTTTAGTCTTATTGTATATTTTCGGCAACCCATACAATTAAGGACATTTTACACAGCTAGTTACGAGGGATTTGATGTTACATATTTTACGTTTCTTTCATTCTTCTTCGGCAACATCTACGTTTCGCTGCCGTATATCAGCGTCGGTCGTCAGCATTGTCCAGTGTACCCAAACGTGCAAATATTCTGTTATTTCACGGTCTCATCCATGTATCTAAGGCACACTTTAAGCAAGGGAAGCGATTAAAGTGTTGTACCGAGTTTTCAAAAATACCTTACACCCCTGTCAAACATCTTTTCATATTTCGTATTTTACAAATGCTAAAAAAATGTGTGGTTTAGGACCTCCTGCGACCTGCTCACTGCTGTAAAATGTGTGGCAAATTAGTAAACAATCTTAGGAATTACTAAAATTTCGTTAGAAATGTTGCTCGTTAATGTTTTATTTCTTTCTTTCTCAAAACTTTCACGCTTCACCTTTATCAGTACTTTCGTTTGGTGCCTTTGTTATCCTTTTTCTTTTTTTAAAATGTTTATATGAGTACTAACGAGCTTTTTTTTCCTGTACAGTGTTACTTTATCATTCCACCATTCTACCACATTTATCGTGCTGTTTACTAAAACCTCGTTTTCATTTAAAACATATTTCCTGTCGCTGCTTTTCTCATATAATTCTTAAATATAATGGCGGAGTATACTTCAACATTTCCGTTGTCTGTTTCAAAGATGTCTAATATTTTGGAAGTACTTATTCCTCTTAGATCGATGGATCTTAAAACTTCCAGCTTCTTAAAATTCGATTCGCAAGTTTGTACGTCTCGTAATGAAATGAAACAGACTCCTCATTCTAGCAACGCCTACATATTGGTCTATTCCTAGGATAGCATCCTAAGCACTCGTGTATCCACAAATTAACCTTAAATATACTGATCCGCTAGGAATAAGTCAATTATACTTTTCACGGTGAGAATATAATAGGTGCGAATGGATTGGTGATGAAGGAATAGCAAAAAAAATTAATGAATAAAAAGTAAGCGGTAACAAAGATAGGGGGAGACCTCGGTTGACTTTCGAAAATACAGCATTAAAGATACTGAAGGAGGAAAATCACGTTAAAAGCATGAGGACGCCCCAGATGGCATGTATGAAAAGTTGATGATAGTGGATGAGGTAAAAGAGGTATATAGAGACCGTAGTGTTTGGCGTTCCGTTCTCTCTGACTTTCCCACTAGTAATACAGCGTGAATAAGTAAGTATTTAATTTCAAATCTGTTGTAAAGAATTATTGTTGGTACTACAGCATCACTTTCAGTTGCTTATCATTATTCTACACTAATTGTCATTGTCCGTATTAACACATTTTTTAAAAATTCCATTTATAAAATAAATAGGGGTTGTTCATAGATGCCACTTCAATAAACGTGCATTATAATGTCCAAGCTTATATCTCACAGCAAAATTTTAGCTTTACACGGTGGTAACTGATAATTTTTGGTTAAAAATAACAATGTTAGGAGAACTGCCAATCACCTATTTTTTATAAACATGGTAGAAAATTCTAATAAAAGTTATACGACTGATATACTATACTTATCCTCGAGCGGGAATAGAACCCACAATCTGTCGTCTCTGACCTCTGTTAGATGTAGGTCATTGATAATATTGAAATGATTACACTCAGGTTTTTTTTTCATACAGTTTTCCATTTTTTTGTAAGTAAGCTAAGTACAATAAATAAAGCAACGGTTTTTTTCTTTCTATACATTTTAGACTTAACGATGACCGTTGACACAAAGTTGGCATAGAAATAAAGCTGCTGAACGACTGCGTCTGATTTTACGACGAAAATTGTCAATAATATTGTGTTGTGTGCTGGCCCTTATATGGAACAATATTATTGTCAGTATTGTATTGATAGTAATATTGTGTGTGTGCGGCTAGCCTTAGAGTTCATAAGTAGTAAAAGGTATAGATTTGTAACCTCTAAGTGGGAAGGTGTTAGCACTTCCCTTCAGATAATAAATCAAATTAGCTTCACGCTGTATCCCGCATATAGCAGGCTAGGCAGATGGAACCTAGTGTTAAGACACTCTGTTCCCAACTTTTCACGGATTTTTTTGAGGCATTGTGAGTTGGGTGGTGAAATAACAATTCATTCCCCCGAATGAAGATCAAACCCACAACCGTCACATTACAGTTATGCCCTTGACTACTCAGATAATAAGTAATAGTAATACGTGATAAGTAGATACTCAAATTATTGCTAAGATATTCCTTAAGGGATGTGGGTAAGCTCGCGACTTCCATTTGAGAAGTTTAATACATTTATGTATATATGCTGTAGAAATGATCTTGCAGTGAAGGAATGAGTTTTGTTTTGAAGTTCTGACTTAAAATAATAATGAAGTTTACGTAAGGTTACATTATTTTTAGGTAGGTATAATCTATTCACAAACTATTCTTTTAAATTCCTTATTATTTTATTTTTAAAAATATCTCTGAACTATGTAAAAGTTCACTTTTTAGTGTATGCTTTGAAGTCGGTATTTTTAGGGTTCCGTACCTTTAAAGGAAAAAAGGAACCCTTATAAGATCACTTTGATGTCCGCCAGTCTTGTCAGTCTGTCAAGAGCTTTTATCTCAGGAACGCTTGAAGATATTGAGTTAAAATTTACGGCCTCATGATTTCCTGAAAAATAAAAAACTTAAAAAAAGCAACGGCCGTTTATATCGCAAAAACGCGTATTTCGACATTATAAAGGAAATCAAAATTCATAGGGTTCTGGTTGACCTAGAATTATGAAATTTGGCAGCTAGTATCTATAGGTAGTACTTGTTTAGGAAAAAAATCTGGAAACTACATTCGTGTTTCAATCCTAAAAAATATCCTAAAAGGTATCAGATGAATGCTCTGGCTAAGATAAGCCTGAATTTGAGAAAAAGCAAGACCAGACCAGAAAAGCAGACCTCAAATGTTTGTACTCTGGGTGGGCGAGCTCGACTCGCGCTTTTCCGGTTTTGTTTTGTATAAAATAATTTTATTATATTAGTATAGATGGATTTCTTCGCTCTGAAGTCAAGGCCAAGAGCAGCGTGGAGTGCCGCCATTCAACTCATAATGCCTCCAGAATTCAGCGGTAAGTTGGAAGCCTGCTACATGCGAGATACAACGTGAAGCTAAAGAAAAATGGCATAAGATTAACATTACGACATATCTACGCAAGCGAATGTACCTATCGCGAATTCGTTGAATTGAACTTTTAAATTTTAAATCCTTATAGTTATATGACCAGCACTCGAAATAGTTCTCTAACAGGCCGTTATAGAGTCCACAAAGGGAAACGTTAGAGGTCCACTTACCCTCGTGCGGCTTGAACCATTCCAACCACAGCAAATAAAAATGCACTGCAAATAAAAATTGCCGAAAAGTGCTAAATTCTATGGAGAAAAGGCTATTTATGTACTAAATAGTTTATGTCCGGTTTGTTCATAAATGTTTACAACGGATCTCACTGATGTAAACGACTACAGTTCACCTTATATAGATATATAGATATATTACGATTCCCACTGGAGGAAATGAAATATTCTGTATTTTTATTTTTTCAGGCGTTGAGTTCTCCGTCTCAACACGCGAATTTGGTGGAGAGTGGAGTGTTTTAAAATTACTCTCTCTCTACTTACCCTGCTATATACTCGATGCAGCGTGAAGGTGAAAAAAAAATCACCGCCACAGAATACAAATGTGGCAGGAACGTATATAGATATGCATACTTCCTCGGATTACCTTATCCTAAATAATTTATTTGGACTTGTTTACGGAGTAACACAAAGGCCAGCCTAAGCTCTTGAATAAAACATTGTCAGTTAGAGCGGAGTACAAATCGCAATCTTAACATTTTCTTGGCGTCTTAAATTTTACAGCTATATAAAAATTCGTCTGGTAAGATGTAGATATATTATTAATGAAGGTGTCGCAAAGCGCGGCGTTGAGTTCCGCCACTTAACATGCAACATCTCCAGAACACGATGGAAAGTGGGGATCTCCCTTTCGCTCGCTCTCTTGACTCCCCCGATACATGCAGGATACAGCGTGAAGCATAAAAGCACAATTCCTATTATTAATTACGTAGAAAATATTTTAATACTTTTTTAATATATTTAATTATTTTCTATCTAAGCTTTGATTATTATTTTGTTATGCCATTATATTCTATTTCCGTCACTTTGTTTTGCTGATGTAATTTCAGTCATGTAGTTACCAATTTGTTACGAATTCGGAACCCTAATAAGACTACCGTATTCTTGTACCTTAACTTTTGTTTATAGTAGTTTGGTCCATACCTAAATGTTAATATGTTGTCTACGAGTATATTCTGGATTAATACTACTCTCGTCGTTCTGTGTTAATCTTAGCAGGTCGAAATCCCATTGCTTAAATCTGTAGGGATCAGTAATCCTATTGAAACTTATATTTAAGAATGATACATGTTAGTAGAATAGATTACAGTAGGGTTTCTTAAAGAATTCTGCCGCAATCTCCTTTAATTAATGTTTTTATAACTTGTTTTTGGAGAATTTGCCAGTCCGGCAGTTATTTTCCAGGCAACCATGTGTTTTAGTGATGAGAAAAACATAAGCTTTAATTTTATATATAATTCATTAAAGAAACACATGAGTGCAAATATTAACATTAAGTGACCTGTTTAAACCAGGCAACCCTGGGCTTGTGGCACACTGAGAGCTGGCAACCATTGTTTTTCCAATTCCTTATGCGATTATCATTCAAATGATGTGCGATTCACATAAAAAACATATGAGTGCAATTTTCTCCTATCCTATTCTACTATCATGTATCATTCTTAAATATAAGTTTCATTAGAATTACTGATCCCTATAGATTTAAGCAATGGGATCTTAGGCCATAGATAGTACATACCTTGTTCAGATTTATATGTTATATCACTACCTATTATATAGGATTATTATAGAAATCAATGTTTTTAAACTCCCAGAAAAATAGAGGGGCGTTTATAAGTTTGACGAGTTTGTGCATTTGTTTATCTGTATGTGACATCGTAGCTACCAAACGGATGAACAAATTTTAATCTACTTTTTATTGTTTGAAAGGTTACTTCATCGGAAGTGTTCTTAGTCATGATTCCAAAAAATCTGTCCAGTCGTTTGCTCGTTTGCATCAGCTATTTTCAGTTTTTTGTTTACTTTTTGTGTCGGGGGTTTTTAATTGTCATTTACGTGATGTGGAAAAACAACACATTATAAACACATAGGGAAACTTTTATCTGAATATCATTTTATATACAAACATTTAAATTAGTACATGTTATTTTGTATTTTAAATGTAGTTACGTATAATATCAACTTTTTTAGAGTATTTCTAACTCTAGCAATGGGATTTGGGACACGAGAGAGATTTAAATATCAATTTACGATGGTCGTGTCTCAAATCCCAAAAACATTTTTATGATTAATTAGTGATATGCATACCTTCAATCTAACTTAACGTAGAATTATTATAACATTTTTTGTATTTCCTACGTACATATTGACAATTTATAATAACTAATTACATTTATACGTATTAAGTAGTTACAATACGACATTAACATGTAGAGTAAAGTGATAAATTGCATTCAAAAAATCTGTAAAAGTACGTAAAATACAAATTCATGTAAGTACCTACTCAGTATATTGCTTACATCATTTTTTCAACGCACAAAATATATTAAACACGACCACATAATTTCGATCTTTTGCCCGAAATATGAATTTTATGCTAAATTTTGTTGTTTTACTGCTTTAAATGATGTAGAAAAGTTGGATTTTTTAAAGAAATAATTTTAAAAATAAAAATTAAATTAAATTAGCTTCACGCTGTATCCCGCACACAGCAGGGTAGGCAGAGGGAACCTAGTGTTAAGACACTCCGTTCCCCACTTTCTGCCGAATTTTGGAGGCATTGCGTGTTGAGTGGCAGAACTCAACGCCGCGCTTTGCCTCGATACCAGAGCGACGAAATGGAAATATAAATTTAAGTAAATATTTCATCTCCTCGAGTGGGGATCGAACCCACAACCAGTCGATTTTACAGTCACACCCTGTGCCACTGCGCCACGACTGGCCTCAATAAAAAGAAATAATTTTAAATCGTGTAAATAACACAGATGCCTGCTATTAAATTTTGCATCTTAGCTAACGCTAAGAAATATAACATAAATGATAATCTATCTAGTAAAATATACCTGCTGTGGCGCAGGGGCACTAGGGCACCCTAGACAGTAAATTGACGATTGTAGGTTTGATTCTCTCTCACGGATATGAAATATTTAATGTATTGATTTTTTCGCTTTGGTAACGAGGCAAAGCGCGGCGTACTCGATACGATATGTCTAAAAAGTTCGACGGAAAGTGGGGAACGGAAGTGTTTTAATGGGATACGGAGTGCCTGTATACTAGATTACCAAGTTCCCACTGCCTAATTAATGAGGGATTGTGACGAAGGTGGATGGCCAGAATTCTTCAGTGGGACAAAAGTAAAATAAGCGTTTATAACTATGTTTATATTCCAAAGATTTACAAATTTGTGAACATCATACAATCGATACACGCTATTTTAAATTCTTTTGAAAATACAATTACCCACTTTTACAATTTATATTTAAGCACGTTCCATTACTCGATATCAAATAATTATACTTAAAAATAAGAAAAGTATTGTTAATTAATTATTAATTAATTAGCTTCACGCTGTATCCCGCACACAGCAGGGTAGGCAGAGGGAACCCAGTGTTAAGACACTCCGTTCCCCACTTTCTGCCGAACTTTGGAGGTATTGCGTGTTGAGTGGCAGAACTCAACGCCGTCCTTTGCCTCGACACCAGAGCGACGAAATGGAAATATAAATTTAAGTAAATATTTCATCTCCTCGAGTTGGGATCGAACCCACAACCAGTCGATTTTACAGTCACACCCTGTCCCACTGCGCCACGACTGGCCTCATAAAAGTATTGTACTAATACAAAATTATTATTCATTATATTTTATAAAATAATTGTTAATTAAATCATATCATATTGAAGTACAAACATATTAAATAGCGGGTGGTGTAATGCGATGTATTATATTATCTGTTACAGGATACAACGTGAAGCTAAAAAAAAGAACCTAGCAAAAGACGTACATGTCACATTGTTTTTTTTTATAGAAAACTGTAGAAATTTGAAACGAACAGACAAAAATAATAAAATATATTATGTTTACGTGTTATCATAAACTTTATGGTGCAGAGTCAAAATTTGGCCTAAATAAATATACCTAGAACCATCGGCTTTAAGTTTTCGATAAATATAAACATTATTTAGTACTGTCCTTTCATAAACACTTTTTAAGCGTTTCCTGTATCTGCATAAATATCAGAGTAGGATGAGAGAATAACGTGTACAAGACACTCCGTTCTTCATTTTTATTAATTTTATACGAAATGAAGTACAAACATAAGTTCGTAATTATTTTATTCTATAAAATAGATATTTATAAATTGTAACTTTCCGGGTTTTTTTCTCTTTATTTGTGTTGTAAGTTCTCACTTCGTGCCAAATTTCATAACTGTAGGTACATGGGAAGTACTTACTCTATAGATTTTGATTAAACCGCGAATTTCATATAAAATGCAGCAAAATCGATACAAATGCCCGTATCTTTTGATTGCGTTAACTTAAAAGATACATTTTTTTAGCTTGATACCTTCGTGCGATCTCGAAATAAAAATATTCTTGACAGACGGATAGACGAACAATAAATAAGGGTTCAATTTAGACATTTTGAGGTACGGAACCCTAAAAAACTACTTTCATTCTAGATACAATTGTTGTATAAAGAACTATACATAGTTAAATACTCGCAATTGAAAATAAAAAAATAATAAACCAAATTTTTAATTGCGCCAACATCCTCAGTTTTTACTGAAAAATTACTGCGAAAAGTTGGCACTTCTTAACTAGCTGCTCATTGTACGCCGAGTTGGTGGAAATAAAGAAACTACAAAAATACGACAGAAAGAAGGAAGTAAGTAATATTTGTTTTTTGAAAAAAGCATTTGCATTACCCTAAAACACTTATGGTTGTGATTTGCGTGGCATAAAAGGAATTCACGATCTGCATTTAGTATCATATTGCTGTCGATTAGGATTTATTGGCCTTAAGATTCTTTTATCCGCGTAGGGAATAACAATATATGCTAATTTTGGAGAGAGAAGAAACGATGTTTTACTTTGAATACAATCGATTTTGATAAGGCATGGTAACGTTGTGGGTTTTACTGGATTGAGAATGTTTGATACTGGTATTGATACAATGCTTTTAAGGTTTTAAAAAATTTTGACACGAAGTTCTGGCTTATTTGTATTTATTTCAACATGTACATTAGTTGTACATTAAAATTAATTATTTTATATTTTGAATTAGAAGATGAAAATAGAGCCTTGAATTTTATATAAGAGAAATTATAAATTTTCTTAAATTTATCTAAGTTCACGCTTCTTTAACTTAACGCTATATGCCGCAGATAGAGGTAAGCCAGTGTTCAGGCACTCCGTTCCTTACTTATCATTCAATTTTCAAGATATTGTATGTGATGTGACGGATTTCGACACTGCGTTTTGTTTTTTTACTAGAGCGAGGAAATTGAAATGATTCATTCTCGCAATTGGAAATCCAACCCACGACCCTCGCGCTTATGTTTAAGTAACTTAATATTACTATTTAATAAATAAATAGTATTTATATATAGGGTATAACCTTAGGATGTTACACTCTGTAATTTCAGTAATTTATGTTTTGACTTGCGATTAAATAAAATATCGAACTTTTCTGCTATATTATATTAGTATAGATATTTAGTATTTAAAAAACGCTTACAGAGCATTGTGCTCTGGAAAGCCTGTAAGCAGTTGAGCTTCATTGAGCGGTGACACCTCATGACATATTAATTACTCCGTTTGTCGACACTGGACGCTTCCATACATTTCTCATTCATCACTCATTTGGGTTCAACTACATATATTTAATCTGGATATTGAGTAAGACATTAATATTTATAACCTCAGAATCCAATTAAGTTTATTTTATATAAGTTTATTTTAATTATTTTATATATTACAGTAAATTAAATCATGAAATTACCTATTATATTTATAATTATATTTATAGCATTACATAATTATAGTTCTCAATACTAGAAATATTTTCATTTCTTCGCTCTGATAACGAGGCAAAGCGCGGCGTTAAGTTCCTCCATTCAACACGCAATGCCTCCAGAATTTGGTGCAAAGTGAGGAAGAGGTACGGAGTGTCTTAACATGAATTTCTCCCTCTTCCTCTCCTTATTCTGCTATGTGCGAGACACAGCGTGAAACTACAAAAAAAAGGAAGAAAAAACGTACTTTACTGAGACGACATTTAAAGAATCAGCATATAAATTGTTGAAAAATTGCTATAGACACGTTTTACAAAAACACAAAGAATGTTCCTTGAATCGAAAGCAATGTGGGCTCTGGAGTAGGATAGCGTTGTCGAGAGGGATTTACGAGATTCACAATCACATTCGGCTTCTCATTCTTCCAACACATCAATTCTTACTTATAAAATATAAAATTCTCTTTGTGGTTCGAATATTATAAATTTCAATAAACTTTGTTAATAATTACATTGTATTTCTATTAACTATTTTGGTTACATAAAAACTTTAAGTAAAAAGGGAAGTTAAAAACTTTAGTTTATTCATACATTTTGTATGAATAAACTAAATTATAAATATTGTGAAATCATGTAGTTATATCATTTTAAATCAGTAGGGAATTGTAAAAAAAACGGCACTTTTAGTGCTCTTTTTATAAATATTGCAAATATGTTGTTTCTAGAAAATAATGTAAAATTTGATATAATATTCTACAGTATTATCTCTATCTCCATCTATACTTATATAATAAAGCAGAAGAGTTTGTTTGTTTGTTTGAACGCTAAGATCTCTGGATCTACTGGCCCGATTTACTTATTTTTGATTTTGTATGAAAGCTATGTTCTTCAGGAGTGCTATAGGCTATATAATAATATGGTGTAAGTCTTAGTTAGTCTTAACTAACGAAATAACAATAATAATGCCGCCATCAAGTTGCTTTAAGCGCGTGCACTGTAAACATATTAAAATATATGTCAGTACATTGTATAATAGAAATGTTCTATTTCATTAGTTCTTAAAAAAAGTCTGCGATACCATACATCTATCTCTCATAAATAAGTCACAATAAGGCATTTTGTAACAAAAAAATATTGAAAATTGCAAGGTGATATTTCAACCTTTTTTATTTGACGAAGATATTAAAACTTACGAGAGAAAGTTATTCTATCATGATGGAAATTTAATGAAGATAAGCTTCGGTTTGTATAGCATGTAAATAGGACGTAAACTTTTCGAAAAAATGTAAAATTAAAATAATTCTATGCTCTGTCTGTTGGCATTGTCGGAGTCTGCGCTTCGCTTTCCGGGCTGTCCCTGCTCAACATAGGATCAGCGTTTACTTGCGTGCGCCACAATGTGGATCTTACATTTGCCACCCCAGCTGTCGTTTGTAATATAACAAACTGGAGAGTTGAGAAGGAGGTGGAGACCTTGTCAGACCATCGTTATATCAGGTTTGAGGTCTCCACTCAGCCAGGAGTAGTATCCCGGTCAGTGGGTCCGATTCGAAGATGCCCGAGATGGGCTCTTAGTTGGCTCAATGTAGAGATGGTTAAAGAGGCGGCTATTGTTGAGAATTGGTGCTATCGGGGAACTATGGAAGAGACTGACTTCAGTGTCAATGAATCAGCGGGTCGAATATATGACATCATGACGGCAGTGTGTGATACGGCCATGCCAAGGGCTCAACAACTTATATGATAGTTTTCATCATGTAATCTAATTTATTTCATAAATCTATTTTAGTAGAAAAAATAACAATTATAATTTTAAACAAAAAAAAAACCGACTTCTTCAATTTCTACCCGATCTCATAATCACAACTTAACCAAACTTTCATAAAACTACCCTTGATGTCTACCATTTCCAACAAAAAAAAGTATCATCGAAATCGATTGGGTTGTTATTGAGTTATTCGTCCATTCGTCGCGCCCATACTTACGCCAAGACTTATGTGATTTTCTCACAGATACCATTATCAGAAATGGACCAAATTAAAATGCGACAATACGGGACGCACTGGCTTTCAAAAAAAAAAGAATAATCAAAATGGATTCAGTCAGTCAAAAGTTCTGAGGTAGCGAACAAAAAAGTTGTGGAATTGATTGATTGAATTTCCTTCTTTTAAAGAAGTCGGTCAATAAAAATCTGAGACAATCAAATTACGTTGATTACTCGCAAGTAAAGTTAAATTATATGATTTTAATTATTATAAAAATATTAATGAATTAATAGAACAGAGACCTCGTAAAGGTGAAGGTAAAGGTGTCAAAACCGTTTCTCCTTCTGCACCTAATGTATGCTCGCAAGATCCGCAGATCCGCGATTTCCACCAGTATACTTGGCGACGGACTGGACCTCGTTGAGCCCTTGGCATGGCCGCATTGCACACTGCCGTCATGATGTCAGGGACCTAGTGTTCTATTTACAGTACAATTAATAGTACTTATTTAGAAAATGTATTTGAACGTAGCGGGGCTCGAACCCGCCCCTCCTGGAAACCGACCAGGCGCTCTGACCACTAAGCGTTGTTAGTATCTCAATTTTTTATACGTTTTCTAAATAAGTATTTTTCTTTCCTAAGTGTGGAATAATACTTTAAAAATGTTTAAAAATACAATTAATAATTTTATAGTCTACCATAAATATTATTTTAAATGTGAACATTGGTGACATTAATAATAAAATGAGTATATTTATCGGGACTAGCTCAAATATCGATGTCTACAGCAAAAAGTAAATGTATTTGGAAAGTAAATTCTGATTTTGAGTTCATAACGTTGATGTTGTGTTTATAATGTGGTGATGTTAATACATTTTAATCATTGGTATTATTATTATTATTACTTTATTTGTACACCACAATAGATACACACATAGAATATAATAAAAAACTAAATGCACAAAAGGCGGTCTTATGGCTAGCGTAGCCATCTCTTCCAGACAACCTTTAGGGCGAATAGAAGCTGTCATAATTATAAGCAGGTAGGTAGGTGGCAAATTAAAAATATATATAATATACAAACAGAAAAATAAAAAATAAACAATACATACTCGTATACCTTTATATATATGTACACATACATATAGTTAACTACATAACAATAAATTGATACATAGATATTAATAATATAATACAAAATTAAATATATAAGGCAAATAATTATACACACATGCATACAAATACATACACACACAAACAAATACATACACATACACACAGATATATATACATACATACTTTATATTATATTCAATGTCAACATAACCTATTTAAGATGTTGTCATAAAGTGATGTCTTACAGGTTTTTTTAAATGAAAACAACGATTTCGATAGAGGTCAGTCGTGGCGCAGTGGCACAAAGTGTGACTGTAAAACCGACTGGTTGTGGGTTCGATCCCCACTCGAGGAGATGAAATATTTACTTAAATTTATATTTCCATTTCTTCGCTCTGGTGT